>CABFVZ010003664.1:0-32720 GCA_902151445.1 Timema monikensis | reverse complement strand
TTATCTGGGTGGATGCACAGCGGTGAATGGGAACCAGTATTATCTGGGTGGATGCACAGTGTGAATGGGAACCAGTAATATCTGGGTGGATGCACAGCGGTGAATGGGAACCAGTATTATCTGGGTGGATGCACAGTGGTGAATGGGAACCAGTCTTGTCTGGGTGGATGCACAGCGGTGAATGGGAACCAGTATTATCTGGGTGGATGCACAGTGTGAATGGGAACCAGTCTTGTCTGGGTGGATGCACAGCGGTGAATGGGAACCAGTTTGCTACCTTATTGACAACATTTATTGAAGTAGTTAATTCAGGTATAACACAACGCCTGCTAAATGCACTAATTTGAGTGTCAGAGAAACAGGTTTCAGGTACAAATAAAACTTCCCCATACTACAAAACTGCAAAGTAAATATATTTGATACAAAATGTTCTTTTTGCTAAAAAAATAAACACAACAAGAAACACAAGACTAGGTATGAAGGGGGAGGAGGGTGAACATATGCAATGCCTTTCATTAATGTCATGAGAAGGTCTAAAATATGTACTTGATTGCTGGATAGAGGAATCTACTCCATTTTAGTGTGTTGAGGTTGGATGGTCAGCCATAATAGTACCACGAGGAGTTGTTGGTGTGTTGTGGGATGTTGGCTGCAATTACTGCGTTCTGAAAGGTTTTCCAAGGGTTGACCGTTGTTTGTGCGGTGGATGTGTTCGGGTCGTTGGAACACAACCTGTCTAGGTATGTGTAGCTCCTCACTCCTGTTCAGATGACAATACACAGGAGAGATGTGCACTTTCTAAATACAACTTGATAACCCTCATTCTTTGTTAACGGAACATTATACTTAGTTCATGTAAATTCAACTTTTAAAAACTCTATCTAAAAAATAAATCTATGAACTCACCACAGAGGCCGTAGTATCTGCTGGACTGAGGCTGGCAAGCAGCGCTACCAACCGTGTAAGGCCGGGCACCAATGATGTTACCACTACAACAGAGGGGAGAGGGGGTTTAGAAGTCGAACCACCCTTCATTCTCACAGTGGGGGGTCGGCACAAAATAAACTGAACAAATATTCTCATGCACATTTCTTCGAAGGAAACTTATTATAGGTAATAAAACCCTCTGTAATGGCAACAATACATACTTAGAATATGTGTGCTAAACTGCACTGTGCATTGTCAGGTCTTATTCAAGTTTGTAGAACTAGATCCTAGTACTTTTAACTAGAGTTAGCTCAAATCCGCTATTTTATTAATCAAAGTCTTCAATTCATCTCGAATCCTAATATTGGCATAATTATCAACAAATAGGAAATACAAATAGTATCTAAATATCAACATTTATAATCAATTCATGATAGCATTCTTACGTTCAGTTTAAGTGTTAAATTACTGGTCTGGGGCCTGGTTGTTAAGTTCATCTTAGTTTTAATTGGTTCTGAGCCACCAACAAGCAGTATTAGAGCTCTAAAACAAATTTCACTTTAGAAAATGTATTTTTTTGTTGATTTGAGTGTTGAATTTAGCCTATCTATAAGGGTTGGGAGGATTTAAGGGCCCATCCCTAAGTTTAGCTAATTACCGTATAGAAAATAATACAAGTTTAATTAATGTAAACTATTCTGTTTTAGAGTTGTCAGTTTATTTATTTGTATGTTGAGCTTTGAAGAGTGTTCTACTTGTTCTTTTTATACAAACTATTTTTATTGTGATAGGGAAAAAATAAAATAAAGGCAGCGTAGAATATTTTGTTATATTACTTAAATTAGAAACATTTAAATTGAAGATTTACTCGTCCAGAAAGTGAATGAACTTACCCTGGTCCATAATTACACACATACAGCTTGGTGTAACCTTTGTCCTGGTCGTAGTAAAAAGAATAGCCGCAACCAATGAGATACGAGTCACCCCAGACAAGCTGCAAACATGTTACACTCTGTCAGTGACGTACACTATCTGATAACATTACTCTCTGTCAGTGATGTTCACTATCTGACCTGGGTGTAATGCCCGGTGGCTGGAGTGAAGCCTGTTGTGTAGAACCCGAACTGATGCACCTCGTTGAACCAGGCGTTGATTTGTTGAGGGAAATTGGGTGCTGGACTGGTGTTTGTCCTAGTAGTCCACGTAGAGGCGATGTTCTGTCCCACAGGGAACCGAGCTAAGGATACCAACACAATAATCACATACAACTGGAAACATGTTAGTTTAACAATACAAATATCATCAATACCAACCCTTGTAAATAAATATTAATTTAAAAACGTAATACAAGTAGCAAATACATTTCCAACATTTTTTCTAATAAAATTTATGCATTCAGTTGAGTGTTGGTCTGGGGTATGGTTGTAGGTTTTCCCTATGATTATGTTGAAGGTGAACTACCAATAAGAATTATTACAACTCAAACATTCCTTTAAAAAAATAATCCAGAATTTGACCTCAACTCAAACCAAAACATAAATTGTGGCATATTTTATTAAAACCACGAGATCAAACCATTGTGCTTACTATGAATATATCTACGAAGTCAGTTCAGCTGTGCTCTATTCTTTGTTTTAATTAGTTGTATTCATCATCACTAGGTGTCAGCACTGCAGTGATGTCTTCTTATTTGATACACTTCCCGCCCTTCACCCCTATGACTCTGGGCTCGCTCAGCCCGCGCTTTTTCTTATCATAGCGGGAAAAATTGTTAACCTCGGGACACACAGCCATGAAACTCTCTCGTGTGAAATAATTACTAAGTGCTCAAGAAACAAGATTGGGGTACCCCAGCTATCGTCTCATCACTCCAGGTATTCCCAATCACAGTTCACAAAGGTCAGTTAACTAATTTGTTTTCTCTCTGTTTAATAATTTAACGCTTGTGTACAAAATCTCGTCTGTTAACACCGCACTTATATGTTAGCTCTCCGGGCCGGATCTATTTCTTTAAAATAAATAAGCTCTCGCTATGGTACATTAAGAGGACCAATAACTCTGCTCATAAAGCTAATAATAACTACAAAGTGTTTTCAATTGTGTTAAATTCTCTTTAGAAGCGCGAGCCTAACCATTCTAGTTATTATTTCATTAAACCATATTAGTAAACTCGCCCCTGTGTACCCTGACTTTAGGTCCAGTTTCGCTTGCCAGGTCGATAAGGCTCATAATTGCATAGTTTTTTGTTGTTGTATTGCTCTGTCTCGAACCTGTTGTGTGGACTCTGATTTTGTTTGATTTCGCATTTAATTAGTTAAAGTGTAATTTGTTTATTGTACTAATATTGGTGAACATGAGGTTCATGACGTTCACTCGGCAATGCGACCTTATAAAGAAATGAGTTTGAAGTGCTGTTATCTAAGATGTCTCGGAATAAATTAAAGATTACAATGATGATATTGTAATTCAGAATCAAGACGAAATATTTGAATTACATACGTGTTAAGTTGTAGTATAACAATGTTACTTCCCACTCCTGAACCTCAAGTCCGCGCCCAACTATCAGATAGCCTACGATTTATTGTGTAGTGGCTATCACAACATAAGAAACAACTTCTCTTCACATAAATACAATCCTCATGTCACTCAAGAGCCTACGGAACATGCTCAGCAGCCAACAATGTGAATACTACCCAGAAGCACCCGCACACTTCTCAAGTCTCTTACTTGCTTACTATGAATATATCTACGAAGTCAGTTCAGCTGTGCTCTATTCTTTGTTTTAATTAGTTGTATTCATCATCACTAGGTGTCAGCACTGCAGTGATGTCTTCTTATTTGATACACTTCCCGCCCTTCACCCCTATGACTCTGGGCTCGCTCAGCCCGCGCTTTTTCTTATCATAGCGGGAAAAATTGTTAACCTCGGGACACACAGCCATGAAACTCTCTCGTGTGAAATAATTACTAAGTGCTCAAGAAACAAGATTGGGGTACCCCAGCTATCGTCTCATCACTCCAGGTATTCCCAATCACAGTTCACAAAGGTCAGTTAACTAATTTGTTTTCTCTCTGTTTAATAATTTAACGCTTGTGTACAAAATCTCGTCTGTTAACACCGCACTTATATGTTAGCTCTCCGGGCCGGATCTATTTCTTTAAAATAAATAAGCTCTCGCTATGGTACATTAAGAGGACCAATAACTCTGCTCATAAAGCTAATAATAACTACAAAGTGTTTTCAATTGTGTTAAATTCTCTTTAGAAGCGCGAGCCTAACCATTCTAGTTATTATTTCATTAAACCATATTAGTAAACTCGCCCCTGTGTACCCTGACTTTAGGTCCAGTTTCGCTTGCCAGGTCGATAAGGCTCATAATTGCATAGTTTTTTGTTGTTGTATTGCTCTGTCTCGAACCTGTTGTGTGGACTCTGATTTTGTTTGATTTCGCATTTAATTAGTTAAAGTGTAATTTGTTTATTGTACTAATATTGGTGAACATGAGGTTCATGACGTTCACTCGGCAATGCGACCTTATAAAGAAATGAGTTTGAAGTGCTGTTATCTAAGATGTCTCGGAATAAATTAAAGATTACAATGATGATATTGTAATTCAGAATCAAGACGAAATATTTGAATTACATACGTGTTAAGTTGTAGTATAACAATGTTACTTCCCACTCCTGAACCTCAAGTCCGCGCCCAACTATCAGATAGCCTACGATTTATTGTGTAGTGGCTATCACAACATAAGAAACAACTTCTCTTCACATAAATACAATCCTCATGTCACTCAAGAGCCTACGGAACATGCTCAGCAGCCAACAATGTGAATACTACCCAGAAGCACCCGCACACTTCTCAAGTCTCTTACGCATTGCTAAGGATGCCAAACCCATGTCCTATCAAAATCACAAGGTCACTCTATTATCCACCTCTCACACTAATTGTGTTTTTTTGTAAAGCTGACACTAATTCAATTTATCGCTGTCCAGATTTCCAAGTCAAAACTCCTCAAGGAAGATTTAATTTTGTAAAAGCACACACACTGAACAATTGTAAACCGTCACGTTCGTGTAACAAATTTAATAAAATACATCACACTTCACTACATTTGGACCCAGACCCATCTGAGGTCACTCAAGGTCATGCTACTTGTCTACCGCACAACACCCAGAGTTCTGCATGTCAACAAACCTCAGCAAACGTATCAACTACAAATACTTCGTTTTGTGGTTTGTCACACGTACATAACACCGTGCTTTTAGCAACAACTCTTGTTAATTTCTCAACAGCTGATGGTGTCTCCCTTGTTGTTCGTGGAATATTGGTTTTGCTGCTTAAAGTACTTTCATCACGGAACAATGTGCTCAATTGCTCCAGGTTAAACGCACTCGTGCCTTAAGGTCAATCAATGGTATTTCCCAAGCTCAGGTAAATACTAAAGGCCTAACTTATCTTAATATTTCGTCTCTGAATGGAAATATAATATCCCGAGAGCATGGCCTCCTTTGCCCTACTGTCTAGTCTACCAACTTAGCACTGTCACGTATGGAATTACCTCATCCCCATATCTTGCACTAAGAACTCTCCGCCAGTTAGTGAAGGATGAAGGACACAACTATCTGCGTGCATCCAAAGTATTGCAAACACAAATTTTTGTAGATGATGCAGTTTGTGGAGAAGACACCATAGAGTTCTTCTTCTTCAAGATGAAATTATCAAGCTGTTAAAATTAGGAGGCTTTGAATTACGAAAATGGTCAAGTAATACGTCTCAACTTCTTGATTCAGTGCCACAGGACCATAGAGAAACTCCTCTCTATTTTCGGGCACCAGAACAACCATTGTTCAGCATTCTCGGGCTCCAGTGGACACCTGACTCTGACAACTTCTCCTATCGCACAGGAGACGCCCACAAGCCGACACAAATGGCATATGACTTATAGCAGGTTGAGATTTTGTTGTGTTGTTGACAAGATGTGAGATAATGAGATCGAACTCTTACAACATTACCCATTCCCATTGTTTGTTTTATATAATGTATCATTTTCATCCTTGAAACTAAACATTGCTCTGCTAAAACAGAACAATAGCAATTATTGTTTCAATAATGGCTCGCCATCATCTTTTTTCTGATTCAAAATACTGCTGTTGTTCTTGGTCAACTGTACAACTTTTGTCAAGGCGTGTTTTAATTCATACCACATTTTACAGATACACTCGTTAAATGTCGCCAATATGAAAGCCCCTGACTCTCTGTTAAGTTGTTTTGTTATAAATCAAACAACTTGTAACAAAATCAAAACACACTTCCAATTTGCAGAATAGATTAACCAAGTTTTTTGAACTTTTCCCCCGTTAGATAAAAGTCTCATATACTGTGATACAGAAAATAATCTTCCATTGCTATTTGTAGGAAATGTCATATTTTGAGGCGTTACCGGTCCCTTCGGAATTATGAGTTCTATTAGCCGATTATTTATAATTGGTGGTCAGCTAAAGGGATTCCCTATATCAGTCAGTCGTCAACTCAATACAACTATTATTATTGACCAAATTATCCTCAACACAACTTAATTCAGTCACTGATATTTCTTGACACAAATTCAAATAAACTTCAGACTTGTCATTTGATTTTTCACCGACAACTTCACCCTTTCTGTCTGAAATAAATTCCGAAGAGACCGATGTTGATGCTGTCGTATCACACTCGTCAAACTTAACAAATTTCAACATGGATCCTCGAAGTTTTTTCGTTTTCTTTGTCACTTTCAATCTTGCATTTGCGATAAAAAATAAATAAAGCCCCAGACTGATGTTTTATTCTCCTATCAGACATATTTACGAACCTGAAATCATAATACGAATAACGAGGAATAAGTACCAGTTTACTTCTTTGCTAATAGATGTGAAACCATTTTTTTCTCTTAACGAATGTATAAAAACTTTGTGACTTGAAACTTTCTATGCAGGTACCGACGGTTTACATTTTACATACACTAGCTAAAATAAATAATCACAAAATGTAAACACATGCCTGTTGTGTTTTACACGAGTTTAAAGAGTGTTTATTTTGGTTGAATATTTAACTGTCAATGTGACTTCATATGTTAATAGTTAAACCTTCCAGAGCGTGGCTTGGGTCCACCATTACGATACAGCTCATGCGAGAACACTATTTCAAATAGCTATCAAATACACTTACTATGGACTTGTGTCAAGTTATCACCAAGAAGATATCTTAAAGGTAAGATGAGGTTTGTATTGTCATAATACTAATGACGTCTTTGTTTGTGAACATTAAGGAAGCCATCAAGCCAATCAGTTGAAGATCGTTTATAAATCAACATAAACAGTATAGTTAAACTTTGAGTATGTGTGAAACAATAGAAGAGCTGAGAAACATGTCCTTATAGGGCACAAGAAACCTACTTTGATTGATTTTACTGATATTAATATCTCAGACACTTTAGTCATAGAAAATAGGGGTCTCATTTATTCGCGCCATTTCAACTTATCCTATATTTGATTAAAATTAAAAATCAACTTTTCGTAAGAATTTAATGAGAAATAAAGAAATGCTATTGCTTAGAGACAAATTATTATTAGCTATTTTTTTTTATCTAAGCCTATGTTATATGGAACATAATTTGGTGAGATTGTATCATACAGTCGCTAGGAGTAGCGTGATGAAACTTTTAGTCAATGCACTGTAATGTGATCATTTCCTGACACGAAGAGAAACTAAAAATAGTTCCACATTCATCAGGGTAGCATATTTGATTTGCCATTTCTATTTTGCCAAGCGATCCCAATTCCTTGTCAACGTGAAAATATATATGTGTGCATGTTGGATAAAAGTTTTCAAGAACTTGTCCAGTCATTACTTTGCACGGAACATCTGAGTCGCCGAGACCGAGTAGAGGCTTGTATATAGTATAAATTACCGACATTAGATAGTGCTGGCTGTACTCACCTACATCCCTGGAAGCGTCGTGAGCCAAGATACAGCTACTAGCCCACTTCTGGGCCACTGAGGCAAGTTCCTGGTCCCAAACCTTAAGAGGAATAATAATAAAAATAATACAATGTGCTTAATCCTCTCGAGTTAGGGCTATAACCTGTATGAAAACATACATCACACACTAATAAACTAAATGTAATTAAACATAGTGTGAATAAATAAAAAATACCATTTATTCAGGAGATAAAGGTTTGAATCTCGCTCAGGTAAAATGGTCAAGTTGTCTGTAGACTATCAGCCATAGAGTGTTACCAAGATTACAACATAGGAGGTTGTCTGTAGACTATCAGCCATAGAGTGTTACCCAGGATACAACATAGGAGGTTGTCTGTAGACTATCAGCCATAGAGTGTTACCTAGATTACAACATAGAAGGTTGTCTGTAGACTATCAGCCATAGAGTGTTACCTAGATTACAACATAGGAGGTTGTCTGTAGACTATCAGCCATATAGTGTTACCCAGATTACAACATAGGAGGTTGTCTGTAGACTATCAGCCATAGAGTGTTACCCAGATTACAACATAGGAGGTTGTCTGTAGACTATCAGCCATAGAGTGTTACCTAGATTACAACATAGGAGGTTGTCTGTAGACTATCAGCCATAGAGTGTTACCTAGATTACAACATAGGAGGTTGTCTGTAGACTATCAGCCATAGAGTGTTACCTAGATTACAACATAGGAGGTTGTCTGTAGACTATCAGCCATAGAGTGTTACCTAGATTACAACATAGGAGGTTGTCTGTAGACTATCAGCCATAGAGTGTTACCTAGATTACAACATAGGAGGTTGTCTGTAGACTATCAGCCATAGAGTGTTACCTAGATTACAACATAGGAGGTTGTCTGTAGACTATCAGCCATAGAGTGTTACCTAGATTACAACATAGGAGGTTGTCTGTAGACTATCAGCTATAGAGTGTTACCTAGATTACAACATAGGAGGTTGTCTGTAGACTATCAGCCATAGAGTGTTACCTAGATTACAACATAGGAGGTTGTCTGTAGACTATCAGCTATAGAGTGTTACCTAGATTACAACATAGGAGGTTGTCTGTAGACTATCAGCCATAGAGTGTTACCCAGGGTACAACATAGGAGGTTGTCTGTAGACTATCAGCCATAGAGTGTTACCCAGGGTTCAACATAGGAGGTTGTTTGTAGACTATCAGCCATAGAGTGTTACCCAGGGTTCAACATAGGAGGTTGTCTGTAGACTATCAGCCATAGAGTGTTACCCAGGGTTCAACATAGGTTGTTTGTAGACTATCAGCCATGGAGTATTACCCAGGGTTCAACATAGGAGGTTGTATACTGTTGAAATAAGACAATACAATGAACAATTAATCACTCGCCAAAGACTTGTGTGCACTCAATTCTGATATTTTAATCCTAGATCCTGTCATCACTTTTTGTTCTTCTATGATGTTGTTTACCATTATTGCTACCATTGCTATGTTTAAAAATGTATCAATAAACTAATAAATTAGTTCTCGCGATATAATTATTCTTTGAATTTCTACAATACGCATAGTACCCGCAATGAAATGTGATGATAGTTGTTACTCAACCCTCCTCTATAGAGGAGGCGTTGCAAGACAAATAAAATAAAGGTTGATCACCAGGGACCTTTAATTGGCCTATTCTTGAATGCCCAGTTCAAGTATACAGACATAGCTATCTGGTTAATTATGAAAACAGATAATTTGAGAATACAGTTATACGAGTTATTAATAATTCTAAACAATGTTCGTAGAAATCGAATAATTCGTATTTACCATATTAGGACATATTTACATCGTTCAACAATATTTTCAATCTCAATGTTCTCATAGCAAGTTATAGTGACAATTACGGACTATTATAAGCAGGAATGAATACAGCTTCTCTATCACTTACTTTTAAGGACTAAGCCTTTCAAAAGATAACTATACAAGAATAATGATAAGTTCGTCTTGAAAGTGTATACTTCCGACAAAATCATGATTATAAAACATACTTAAATAAATAAACTCGTAAAATTTTGCTCACAACAATACTCCAAGGTTCGTAATTGATCATATACGAAATAATTTATAAATATTAATCCATGAAGCGGGGGTAGCTATGCAGTAAAACTAGTTAATACATTCTACTCTATCCACTACAATAACAGTATATTCCTTACATTTCAAAAATATCTACTGGGTACATCCGAAGATACCTAACATCCCAATTTAGACTTAGACTCACAATAACAAAAATTAACAAGGTGACAAAACTATCAAATATAAGATTAAATAATGTATAAATCAGAATTGGTCATCCGAACTCGGATCCCAAACAGTTAAATACTACATTACGGTGGTTTCCAAAACAATCCCAATGCAATTTAAAATAAATAAAAGATACGTCCAAAGAATATCAAGATTTAAGCCCTACATTATATCGGCGTGTTAAATCTACCAAGTTTTCCATACACGTATATATATATATATATATATATAGTCCAAAATTACGACTTACATGATAATGCGAACAACTCATAATTCCTATCGGTATCAGAGAGTGCTACTCCATGCTGAGCACAAGCTTATATTCAAAGTTGCACAGCGGGGAAAATATGGGAGGGAGGTATTTCAAGTCTAATGATGTTATTTTTCACAAATGATGGCGTTGGGCTCTTCTCGACGCCTGCGCATAACGTCGAAAGAGCGACAGTTCGGGGTGGGTAACACGTGATTGTACAGAGAGCCTAGCGCCTGCGCATCACTCGCCACTCTGTGAAACTGGGCTGGATCGCGACGCACTCCGGGACTTCCTTCTTGTTTAACATGAGCGGTGGACAGTGATGTTTGTTGAAGTGAGTGGAGGATGTAAACAAGGTGCTGGTATCCCAGTAGAACAGGGCAAGTGTGTACTTTTGTAAGTGGCGGAGGTTAGGTGGCGTAGATGTTTGTGGCCACGGTACATTATGAAGTTGTGGAACCTGTGTGAGTCTTAACCTAACTCAAGCCTATGTATCCAAACCTCGGTAACCGTTGGAATCGTTCTCCTTTCAGGAAAAATACCCAAGGTGGTAATCGAGCACGTGACCCCTAGGCTCGTAGTCAAGTGAGCTGACCACTACATCACAGTCGGAATTTACTATAGTACAGTGTACAGTATAGAGATGCAGGTTAAAAAATCACTCAATCTAATGTGTTTAAATATATTTCTTTGCTTAATTCATGTTCATCAAGAAATTATAATTTCACTTTTCTCTCTTTGGCTGAAGCGGATTCATTTGTTATGTCATCTACATCAATCTGTGACTTCATTTCTGTTAAACTTCTATCAAAAATTGTATCTATTTATTTTCTAAAACTCTGTTCAGGAGAAAGATAGGGATCTTCAGCGGGTGCACTCTCATGAACTTTCTTAACTTTCTTGATAGCCTCATTAGTCAAGTCACCCTCGGAGTATTTTTCTATTCCTGGTTCCGGATCCTTCTCTCACATTTTCTGTAACGAGATCCTTTGTTTGGATGAACCCTCCTTATCACTTGGACCCTCACGTGGTTACTTAGGAGAAAGAGAGGGTCGACATATCTTGGAGCTTGTTTAGTTGCCTTCACGCAGGCTAGAAGCTTGCTGACGCTGATAATGGCTTATCAATTCCAAGGTACTGACGAATATACAACATCCAGAATTTTACCAATTCTTAATCTCCTTTCAAAGTCTTTCCACGTCATGTAGCAATCTCTGTGATGAGATGGATTGTCATGAAATCGAGTTGAAGGATTTAGGTGTTTCCAATTCTGAAAACCTTTGTCAAAGTCAGAAAATGGTGTGAGTTTGGGGCTATGGCAAAAAACCAAACATGGGAAACAAAACAGAGTATTTTTATAGTTGCCTTCTCACACGTTGCAGTTTTTATATATCTTATATTAGTTCACACCACCTGTCATCAAATGCGTCGATTGCTTTTGAAGTCACTTCTTATAAAGATAGATGGGTGAAACTTTGTAAATATTTTCTAATTTGTGATTTTTCCTTTCAATCAGACAGCTAGCTGTTAGTCACTCCTCAATCAGACAGCTAACTGTTAGTCACTCCTCAATCAGACAGCTAACTGTTAGTCACTCCTCAATCAGACAGCTAACTGTTAGTCACTCCTCAATCAGACAGCTAACTGTTAGTCACTCCTCAATCAGACAGCTAACTGTTAGTCACTCCCCAATCAGACAGCTAACTGTTGTGCATTGTATAAATTGTAATAAAACAGTTTCAAACAAAATGGGAACGAAAAAACCATCTGGAAGCGCGTTTAGAAAGCTAAAAGAAACAGAGAAAAAATTACCGTATCTTTATCTGGAAGGTTTAGTGATTGAACTCGCCCAAACAAAGAGGAAATCGAGCTCCTTGGAGAGAAATCCAAGCGGTGTTTTTATATTGAGTGAGGAGTAAGGATGATAAAAGTCCCACGCCGTTGTGTTGCGGTGTGAGAGGGAGAGGAAGCTTCTCCCTAGTTTGATCCCTCCGCCGTCATACAAACGTCAACCACTCGATAATCTCAAGAGGTCTACCTTCATGCAGTCCTACCAACACCTCTCTGGCTAGTGAGCGCACCTACAGTTACAGAGGAATACACGTACCAACTCCATCATGTTGGCAGCAGCTGGTTGGTTGGCAACTCTGCCTTGAGCCACAGACTGCCTCAGTTTGTTGTGAGTATCCAGGATTATCTGCTGGTCCCTACAGGTCAGGCCCCCAATCTCTGAAACCAACCATATCCTCAACTTAGCACAAGGCTGCACAACCATATCCTCAACTTAGCACCAGGCTGCACAACCATATCCTCAACTTAGTCACCAGGCTGCACAACCATATCCTCAACTTATCACCAGGCTGCACAACCATATCCTCAACTTATCACCAGGCTGCACAACCATATCCTCAACTTAGTACCAGGCTGCACATCCACATCCTCAACTTAGCTCCAAGATGCACAACCATATCCCCAACTTAGCACCAAGCTGCACAGCCACATCCTCAACTTAGCACCAAGCTGCACAACCATATCCTCAACTTATCACCAGGCTGCACAACCATATCCTCAACTTATCACCAGGCTGCACAACCACATCCTCAACTTAGCACCAAGCTGCACAATCATATCCTCAACTTAGCACCAAGCTGCACAGCCACATCCTCAACTTAGCTCCAAGCTGCACAGCCACATCCTCAACTTAGCACCAGGCTGCACAACCATATCCTTCAACTTAGCACCAAGCTGCACAACCACATCCTCAATTTAGCTCCAAGCTGCACAACCATATCCTCAACTTAGCACCAAGCTGCACAACCATATCCTCAACTTAGCACCAAGCTGCACAATCATATCTTCAACTTAGCACCAAGCTGCACAATCATATCTTCAACTTAGCTCCAAGCTGCACAACCATATCCTCAACTTAGCTCCAAGCTGCACAACCACATCCTCAACTTAGCACCAAGCTGCACAATCATATCCTCAACTTAGCACCAAGCAGCACAACTACATCCTTAACTTAGCTCCAAGTTGCACAGCCGCATCCTCAATTTAGCTCCAAGCTGCACAACCCTATCCTCAACTTAGCACCAAGCTGCACAATCATATCCTCAACTTAGCTCCAAGCTGCACAACCATATCCTCAACTTAGCTCCAAGCTGCACAACCACATCCTCAACTTAGCTCCAAGCTCAAAGATAACGAACGAGTGATTAGTTGAAACAACCATCAGAAAGTAGACTAATGCTAGTTGTTAATAAAACAGTCACCACGGCCTTATCAGCTCTTCAGGTTTCTCTTAAAATACAATTAGGTAGATTGAAAACCCCACACATTCACTGCTTTATAGCATGTAGAAGCTATAGATCTTTCTTTCACATGTTCATACGTCAAGTCATGTGATCTGTCTGAAGCTTTCACTCTTGATAGACAATAATAATACATGTTATCATCGTCGACCGCAGCAAACTATGTTTGTAGTTTGTAAATGTTCCAGATTCCGACTACAAAACCTACCAATAATTCTAATTTTCCCACAATTGGTCAAATTGAATGTGTCGTCCTAGTTTTGTATACATTGGCAGCTTCGTGCCTTATTCACAAACACAGCTTATTGTAAATACATCCTTGTGGGATATCAGTACCGGGTTCGAGTCCTACCAACTTACTAAGCATAGTTTTCCCCGAGCAAGTCTCGTAGATCGTTTTCCCAGGAGTGACAAGCAAGAGGACTATCATCGTGAACAGTCCTGTGTTCGAAGCCGAGGACCCGCTTGTAAATAGCTTTACACCCATGCTGCAACAAAATAAAACAAGCGTGCGTTAGGTTAAGTTTGGACTGGAGCCATTTACCCTGCTTTTAGTAATATTTGTATTGATTGCTAGGTGTCACCTTTATTAACTGTGTGGCAGCCGTCCCTCGCCATCTCTGTAGTTTCTGTACTAACGTACTAACGTACTAACATTACATACATCCTCTCCGTGGAGGCTCTCTCCATGTCCTGATGAGATGAGGGTGATAGTGACCGTTGGGGTAGTTACCCGACGAACCAGCCGGGAATTGAACCCGGGACCCCTGGGCTCGTAAGATGAATTTGACCCACTTTTGGTTAATACTATTATTTTATTACTGAAATGAGAATTAGTATTTGTTTCCAAGTCAAGAGATGTCAGAATTTTTCTTTTTATGAAACGCATCCAACTGCAACTTACAATCAATAGTTTAGGTCAAGGAGGGTGAATTTGAAGGAAACTCACAAACATTCACTTGGAGAGAATTGTACCCGTATTTGCGTGCGGATAGAGTGGGAAACACTTTTTTTTTAACTCTCAGTGAATTCGGACTAGATTCGAACCTCGACTTTTCCAAACTAAATTAGCCTGACGTGGAGTCAGCGTGTCCATCGATGCGGGCTTCCCTCTCATTATTATCATCATCAGTGGAATAGACTCACCTGCCAGCGACCAATAGTTCAACTCTCGTCTCGAGAAAATCCACGCTCCTCGCAAAGCAAGGAATTAATTCATTCCTCAATCCGCAATGTGGAGCTGAGCTGTATATCTTCCTATAAATGTATAGTTTCGAAACCTCTCGACGTCCTCGAACGAGCTACGCCAGACGTTTCGTCCCGGAGTATTGAGTCGCTCTCGAGACCACAGACAATTTTATAGCTTTCCAAGACGCAACAAAAACAAAACAGTCAAGGTATACTTTTGACTACGTACAATCTAGGCACGAGGTTGTGTTGTGTGAACAGGTGTCTCATATCATGTTACCAAACCGGTTACACTTCCACACCTGTTTGCCATTAACTGTTCCGACCCGTGACCTCTGACAGCCCCCCTGTCCAAATGTCAAGTTCACTCAGACTAGGCTCCTCAAATCAGGGGCCATCCCTCTAGAATCAGGAGCCATGCCCTCTAGAATCAGGAGCCATGCCCTCTGTCTCTCTTTCTCTCACTCTGCATTGGCCCAATATGGTCAGTTCCCCCAAGATGGTCAGTTCGGTCCAGGAGATAGTTTCTGGAGAAGCTAACGTCCAATAGATAGTTTCTGGAGAAGCTCAGGCTGCTATGACAAAATTAGCTCCAATACTAGTTGGTGATTGCTCACACCAAAGAGGAGCAGCTGTGTTAATAATACCCTCCCCCCGCAATCCCCCTAACCCTCACTCACTGTTTTAAAGAAGGGAACAAATTGATTTCCCAAATATGTTCTTAACCTGTTTTCAATTTGCGGATTGTTTACAAGGACAGATTTCATCAAGTTGATGTCATAAAACACGAAAATATAAATTTGTAAAATGACAACTACCTATTAGAGTAGATGAGATATGTTGTGGGTAGTGTTTTAGCACCGTCACATGTTATCTTGATGAGTGGCCAGACCAAGGTCGTAGAGTGGTAACAAATTGAGAGTAGTAGAGTAGTAGTTTCAGGTAGCTTACAACTACTATTTGATGACATCACTCTCAATGTCATACACAGACTAACGTACACTTTGACATGCCTTGAGGTGAATGGGAGAAACACACCGGTGGACACGTGGTTCAAGCCGTTACTCTCTAAACATACTGGATTGCTGAGAACTAGAGTTCGAATCCTGGCCGGGTGGTCATCTTTATACATGTTTACACATGTTCTACGCTGTGTTTACAGCCCCTTTGCATCAAGGAGTTCGACTGGTGTGCTCACCTTGGATCTGAAGAAATGTTTGAATAGTATTTCAGGGGCTTAGGGCTTGGTTTCGCCAGTTTTACACTCCCACCAGGCAAGTAAGTAGGCTACTTGTGCATATTTTTCTCAATGTAAGGTACATTGTTTTATTTGTGTCCTTAAATAACTATTTAACAGTCTAGATCAGTCGATAGTTCATCTGTCTTTGTATTAAAAGGCGAGCTCGACACCATGCATGGTTGGTGAAATATGAGGTCACACACTCTCACACTGATGATTTAACGATGTGTTCCAATTAAGTTAGTTTGTAAGTCTTGTACTGCAGTAATCAATCGGTTCAAAAAGTTCCATTTAAATATCCATAATAAAATAACAAAATAAATAATTGTGAGTATCGTAATGCCAAAAATCAAAGAGCATGAAAATATAACTTACCTTCAACTAGTTTTTGAAAGTTTGTGTAGTAGAATGTCCGGTAGCTTGCGAGAATATTTTGGGTTTGGTTAACTGGCTTTTAGCACTGTCCTGGTGGCAACAAGCACTGTCCCGATAGCAACAAGCACTGTCCTGGTGGCAACAAGCACTGTCCCGATAGCAACAAGCTCTGTCCTGGTAGCAACAAGCACTGTCCTAGTAGCAACAAGCTCTGTCCTGGTAGCAACAAGCACTGTCCCGATAGCAACAAGCTCTGTCCCGATAGCAACAAGCACTGTCCCTATAGCAACAAACTCTGTCCTGGTGGCAACAAGCACTGTCCCGATAGCAACAAGCACTGTCCCGATAGCAACAAGCTCTGTCCCGGTAGCAACAAGCTCTGTCCTGGTAGCAACAAGCATTGTCCCGATAGCAACAAGCACTGTCCCTATAGCAACAAGCACTGTCTTATTACCCTAGCAACAAGCACTGTCCTAGTAGCAACAAGCACTGTCCTAATAGCAGTCTGTAGACACACCAAGTCAAACAGATATTTTCGTCCAATCAGCGGCCAGTCTCCAACAAAGGGGCGGGAACACTTGTTGTTTGTTCCGTGGCAGGTAACATTGAACTCGCTCTGTATCATTGATATAATACGTGGAATGTAATTATGTCTGGAATACATCAATTGAAGAGAAACGTTCCCTCGATGTGCGTAGTGATTTCCCCTAAATGCACCTGGCTGGGAATCGAACATACACTTGTTCGTCACCAGCAAGCCGATACAAATAACACAACGTAGCTAGGTTTGTACGTTCTGTCCATCTTGTGTAAACAGGAGGAATGAGGAGGTTAGGAGGAATGAGGTGGCTAGGAGTGGATTGACAAAACATCAACCTCTGGCTATTGCATCAACAAGTGCTCGCTCGCGTGGAAAATAGTTCCGGGGAGAGGATAACTAACATCACAGTAACATAGAGCTCTGTTGCATTCCTACTAAAAACACTAGACTGGTAAAGCTTTTTTATTATACTTCTTATTTGTTATATTCACTCATATTTAAATATATTTTTAATGGTTCACATTTTATATGTTTACAATTTTCGTGGCAAATTATTTATTTTACTTATGTGCCCCACTTGCATCCACATATGTTAACTACTCTGTTAGAGTATAATTTAGAAAAAATGTACCAGAGTTCTCCTGGAAAAAGAATAGGAAGCCATTTAATAAAATGTATCCTCAGTACAATCAGTATGGATTCGAACTCCTGAACCGCATCGCTGGCAAACCAGCTGAGATAATGTTGACATTCAGTCTGCGGCCGGGTTTCATCACTCAGTGTTCAGTAATTTCAAACAAAACTCTTGTAAGTCCGGATTACTTGCAAGTCCATCAACTGGTTTTATAAGGTGCCCACTTACTGTTCACAAAGATGGCGTCAAACTTAACCTAGGACAATTACACTCGATGCCAAGCACTATCCACAACTATTACAATATTCTAGGCAAAGAACCAATGTCGGATAGATACCTTTATACTACTCAAATGCTGACTTGCACCTACACAACACGACAATCTCATTCTGGGCATATTATCACTAGCTTCAAACAATCTCACTATGGACACATTATCACTAGCTTCAAACAATCTCACTATGGACACATTATCACTAGCTTCAAACAATCTCACTATGGACACATTATCACTAGTTTCAAACAATCTCACTATGGACACATTTTGTGCTGAAATACAGATAGCTACCATCCAGTGAGATTTAATGGAATACAGATAGCTACCATCCAGTGAGATTGTGGTTGAATCCCGAAACACAACCTAGCTCAGATCAAGCAATAGCTATTTATTCAAAGATTATGTAAAAATGTTGACCTACGACACGATAATATCCTGTTTGAGCTCTTTCATTCCTGACTGTAGACAAAGACAGACTGAGAAACAAGTCCATGTCGGGTCTACCAAGGCTTTATTTAAAAATGGTCTCTAACACTGCCTCTACACAAATGCTTGTACATTTTTTCTAAACTCTACCTTAACATTACGTAAAAATAAAATACAAAAAGTAAATTTATGTGGGTTGTCTAATACACGTCTTATCTAAGGGGGAGACACATTATATTTTGGAGAACGCCATCTTAACAAAACTTGACTGGAGCAGACCAGAAAGAAACAACACCGAATTCTGGGATGAAAAGAGGGACCATGGCTTAGCTTATCTTAGCTTAGCATTCTCTGTGTATCGGCCTTTAGTCCAGGTAGCTTCACACGGTACTTTCTAACATCCAGAATGAATAACCAAGTTATCTGAACTGTATCAAATATCTCGAAACAAAGTAAAAACCTTTTCTAGATTTAATATTAGTTTTATTTATCTCTCTATGTTTAGAATATTTTTTGCGGTTAATGTCAAGGCAAGATGGAAAGACCTAAGACACTTTTTGCGAGGAAATCAAGAAAAAAAATCCGGTCTGGTGTTGGGGTCCTCCACTATTTTGGTACCTGGTCGACGTCCGTGAAGTTAGCCCCGGCCAGACTTGCGACCTGGTCGCCGCGTTTTATGACCAGATGTTATCAAGACACCAGGGTGGAAGATGTGTTACTAGCCATAGTAGTATCTAGTTATACGAAGAAAAAACGTACATCTAAAAAATACGGTTTCCACCTCATTAATATGCAGAGACGTACTTATGGACAGCTTCATACCTTATTTAATGAACTCAGAAAGCCTGAAGATTTTTTCAGTATTTTAGAATGAGTGTAGCTTCATTTGACGAACTTTGCTCATACGTCAGAGAGGGCATTGAGAAGCAAAGAACGAGAATTAATAACTAGATTCCAGTGGAAGAAAGAGTGGCGGTCGCATTGAGGTAAGATGAGACATGGATAAACAAATTTTTTTACAGTAGCAATGCCCTGTAAAATTTACTTGAAATTGTGTATTAAAAAAATACAAGTCTTAAAGACTGAACATTTTTTCTAATTGTTAGCAGGGTTACTAAACACACTAAACACACTTGACTCGCTCTCATGTTCAGATGTTGTTGTATGTTGTTGATTGCTCTTCGTTGTGTTGGTGATGTAATGCTTGAGATACTGGTTGGTGGCTAGGTTGATGGGTAAGTGATGACAATTGTTTGAAAGACATTGTTTGGCTTTGGTTAGCATATACATGATGGTTGAAGGGCTGAAGGGTTGAAGGGTTGAAGGCTGGTGGGTGGTTGTGATTTACATATGGAGGGTAGTTGAAAGTAGTTACTTCATTTATAAATAGCTCGGTATCAAACATTGTTATGTACAGTACCCTCTACCGAGTGTCAAACTCCAGACGGGCGGGAACCGGGAAACACTGGGCGGTTTGCAAGAAGTTAGTGAAAATGCTTAGTGGAGGAGTGATAGCGTGGTTCCGAGCACCTTATCGGTCGACATTTTAACCTCGGATGACGCAAGCAAACCCACACAAGTGTCCAGTGTTCTCGCGACAGGCTGCGACCCGAACGCAAGCGTGGCCACCTCCATAAGAATCAATGTAATACACTACTGCGACCTGGTCGCGGCGTCCTGGCCGGGGTCTAACGGAGCACGGGCACGGGGAAGAGGAGGGGGTGAACTCTATTCACACCTAGACCAACAGAAGGTAGGATTGAAGATGTTGACATTCACTGACGCCAGCAATATCGACAATTAGTCTCAAGAGGATGTTGAACTTGGTGAAAATGACTGCAAGACTTACCAATCACTTCAACATAATGCATTGGTACAAGATATAGCCTACATATTCGTGCTGAATATCAACACTGCATCACCGTCAGCTCAGTCTTGTTATTCAAGTGGACATTATAATTAATCAACAAGTCAAACGTTTTTCTTAAACATGCTACGAAAATAGCATTTTGCATTTTCCCATACAGTAAATTAATAGAGTTTCATTTAATTACTTAATTGTGAACATTAATCTCTCCTCTGTTGATATAGGATGTTGACTATTAGTTGCACTGCACACCATTTAATCTTTTAGTGCATTCATAATGTAATTAAATGTGCTAGGAAACATCCATGAAACAAGTTGGAGTCCTTTGAATCATTTTTAAATTCTTCATATCAATGATGAAATTCATCCTCTCCATTAAATAGCATTTATTTGAGATCGTTTCCATTTAGCTTTTTGTAATTTGTTGTTACTAAACATTTTTTGAAATACACTTTGAGGAAGTAGAGTTCACGTTTTCTTAACAAGAGCTACTCACGGCTACTGATTTAAGCTCTTGTTGATCGCTTCGTGTATTCGCCCACGCAACATTTCCCTGTGTTCTGGGAAAATGAACAACTATAATACTAAAATTAATAATTTATATCTACATGTATATTTATTCACAATTTAAACATGAGTAGATACACACATTTTCAGGCAATATTGTATATAAAAAACAGCATTCGATTAAGTAAGGATTGGCTTACTCACTCCACAGTGTTAATACACGTGTTGGAACCACACACAGTATAATGATGTCCTTGAGAAGTTCAGTCAAACATAACCTTTAAGGAGTGTGTATGTGTGTGATCAATTAAGACGTACTGACGTCCTAAGTCAAGGTTTCTCAAACTGTGGGACGCGAGGGTGTTCCAAGTGAGGCGCACCCTGTTTGTTCACCGATGAATCTTCAATTAAGATTAAAAGTTTGCACAGTATATTTTTACATTTAAATGGATTTATAGACAAACTTATATATGCCAATATTACTCTAAAAGCAGGCAAGTGAGAGGGCTGAAGATTAAGACAAAGACAGGTGACATTTTCCGTTCTCTCCCCTTTCTTCTTGCTCCCTCTACCAATTCGAATTCTTTCTGTGTTGGGTACATAAAAGGGTTTTGTCAAGGGCTTACTTAGAAAAATAGGTTACAAGTTGATTTTTGAAACCTGGCAACACTGTTTTTCTTAGTATCAGCAGTATAAAGCTTATTCCACACGTTCACTGGAAAATAGAAAGTAGAATCTGCGCAGTAATTCATTCACACACTTTAGGTTGACCCATGATGCATTTCAACGATTTAAAACCGCTGACTATCAACACATTTTATTTTCTAGTGGATAAAAATATTATATTCTAGATCATTCTACCGATTGATGTTTACAAATTATACCGCTGTGTCGGGCACAATCCAATACATAGATGCAAGCTTTACATTAACGGGTTATTTCAAATCTCCTCACAAAGGCCAACCAAGATGTCTGCGCACTGATTTGAGATGGCTGGTTCTGAGATTTGATTGGTCCTCCTGTGCCGAGTATCTCGGCCAGAGCGGACAAAGTAGAGAATAGCAGAACAGCTGGTGCCGATTGAGCGGAAATCTTGTGATTGGCTTAGAGCTCGTCACGTGACCACAATTCTGTTACTGCAAACGCGTGAAGCCACAGTAAATACCGTATAAGTGTGGTTCTCTTTAGTATTTCGTGTGTGTAAGTGCAATATTATTATTATTATTATTATTATTATTATTATTATTAGCTGTGTTGTGCTAGTTGTACATAAAATAGTAATTTGGTCGTTTCCATCTTGTAGAAATGGATCGTTTTTGAAAAGGGCTTTCTAAATTCAAAGAGAAGTTGTTCAAAATAGAAATAAAAAAAAACTTGCTAATAGACAGTATTATGACTTATATTAATTTGGGTTTCGCTTGCTCGAACAAAGCCTCAGTATGTAAGATGTTTTCAAACTCTTTATAATGATAGTATTCGGTCATGTCAATTAAAAATACATTTCCATTCTAACTATCCAGATTGTGTTTACAAATAAAGTGATTTTTTCCTTCGCAAATTAAGTGAACTTCAAAAAAGGGAACAATTTTCAAACGAGCTAATGTGCCAACAAAAGCATCTTATTCTACCATGTGCTGTTGATATGTGTGCTATAATGCTAGGAGAGTAAGGAAATAAAATATATTCCGTGGTCAAATGACAGAGTTCACCACCGTATCAATGACATGACAGAAGACATAAAAGAACCATTGATTTTCCAAGTAAGAAAAGGCTTGTTTTTCTCAATACAGTTGGATGAATCGGCAGATATAATTCAGCTCAGCTTTTATGCGATTTAAGATTTGCAAGTGAAAAAAATATTGTTGAGGAACTACTATTTTGTAAGAAAGTTGTTTCTAGAACTGCAGGAGAAGAACTGTTTAAAGTATTAGATGAGTTTATTAATAAAGAAAGTTTGGGGTAAATATGTAGGGATGTGTACAGATGGTGGTGCCGCAATGACCGGGAAAGCTACAAGTCTTGTAAAAAGAGTTCAAAATGGGTTCATTGCTTCATTCAACGAGAAGCTCTTGCGGCACAATATATGCAATCAGAGGTTCATGATGTGTTTGTGAATGTAATCAAAACAAGTGCAGTGAATGCATGATGTTTCGCAATAATGGGCATCTCCCAACGTCACTTGCTGTTCCATACTGAGGAAAGATGGCTGTCACATGGAAGAGTGCTTTACCGGCTGTTCAATCGAACTGCTTGATGAGGCGAGGCAAGCCTGTATTGACAGAACAAAGACTTTTTGGGGAAAATAGCACATTTGCGTGATATTATTTACAGATTGAACTTATTGAATATGTCTCTGCAGGGACATATACAAATGTATTGCAGTTAAGTGATCAAGTGAATGGTTTCATGAAAAAGTTGTTGTTGTGGAAAAGTAGAGCTTAGAATGGAAATGTGGAGATGTTTACATTGTTGGATGGATTTTTAGAATAAATTAAACTAAATGTCAATAAATCAACTATTCAGCAAGTTATTGTCAACCATTTGTTTTCTTTATACGAAAGAGTTAGAGAGTATTATAAATAAATTAGTGTTGACAACTGTTTGTAGATTTGTAATTCTTTTGCAGAGAATTCTGAAAGTGTTAATCATCTTCCATTGCAAGAAGAAAAAAACTTTGCAGACATGACTTGCGACATGTCTTTGAAGTAATTGTATAGTTCCTTTGACTTAGTGAAGTTTAGTTAAATTGTACAAAATGAATATCCTGCCTTGACAAACGATATTACAAGAACGATTATTCCATTTGCATCGACATATTTATGTGAAAGTGGTTTCTCAGCCATGACGGCAATAAAAACCCAGTATAGATATCGACTGAGAGTGGAAAATGACCTTCGTCTGGCTCTCACAGCTGAACCACATCTCTGACGGTAGTCTCATCCTTCTCATTGACACGTAAGTAATTTAACATACTTTTAAATAATACATTATATGCAACTTAATATTTTTATTATGGATAGTATTCATGTCATCCAATGTAAAATCATAATGTAATAAAATAAAATAAATATTTTATTGAATTTATAAAAAATAATAATGGCTTCAATAAAAACTCATAGAATCATTGTAATGTCAAAATTGCATAATTTATTTTTGTTTATTGTACAACCTAAAGTGTTGTAAAATATATTTTGCTATGGCAGTGAGGCATGACAAAAACTATTCTTGTTGTCAAGTGAGGCCTGTGTGTAAAATGTTTGAGAAGACCTGTCCTAAGGTCAGTTCCAGGTTGAACCTGACCTGATGGCGTGTCAACAATGTACCAGAGAGTGAGAGGGTAATACTGCCGACTGACGTAAGTCGTAGGCTGTATTTAGCGACACCTACTGTTCATACAGTCAATGGGGTGGTCAAGTGGTGCGTATAGGTGATAGCAGTCTTGTCAACAAAGTTTTAGTTGGGAAACCTGAACATACAATTGGATGGGAGGATAGTGTGTATTCTAAAGAGGTTGTGTGTCAGATTTAGGATTGAATGGCAAGTCTCCGTTCTAGCCAGGGCAGAGGGGAGGGGGGGGGGGGNNNGGGGGGGGGGGCAAATATGTGTCCCCTATCCCCCCGAGACCTCTAATTAATTTTCAAAAATTTGCCAGCATTAAACCACTCCAACTAGCTTCTAGACTCTAGAGCATCCATTTTAAAAAAAATTCTAGATGAAGACTATTTTAAATATCTTCTAGAGGAAGCTGATTTTTTTTTTAATCCGGGGAAGTACAATGTAAAAAAATATTTATACTCACCTAAATTTTCACAATTTTCAAAAGAAAGAACTCCATTAATTGTTTCTCGGACAGTCTATCAAATAAATAATTTATAGGACAGTATAGCAAATAATTTCTAGGACAGTATATCAAATAATTTCTAGGACAGTATATCAAATAATTTGTAGGACAATCTATCAAATAATTTCTAGGACAATCTATCAAATAATTTCTAGGACAATCTATCAAATAATTTCTAGGACAGTCTATCAAATAATTTCTAGGACAGTCTATCAAATAATTTCTATGACAGTCTATCAAATAATTTCTAAGACAGTCTATCAAATAATTTCTAGGACAGTCTATCAAATAATTTCTAAGACAGTCTATCAATTTTTTTTCCGACATTTTCCTAAAAAGGATCCTTGGACTCCCTTTTATTTATTTAACTGCCCCCTCTCCCCTACACAAATATGGTTCCCCCACCACTAAGACAATAAATAAAAGGGGGCCGGTTTGTGGGGAGAATATTGTGGTAAGCTTACCATTACGCAAACACGTTAAAAATGCCCCACAAATTACAAATTGGACGAATAGATTTGATCTAAATAAATTCAGGCACTTATATTATTGCAATCGCTACCCTTAGTTACCACAAAAAGAAATAAAATAACCTCTAGAGGAATTTAATAATCGCCCCCAGTGGTCGTAGAGCAGTGCTCTGTTGAGTTTCTTCTCCTCCGAAACTTACTTCTGGACACAACTATGATTGTTTGTTTATCCCCTCCTCCGTGCGCGCCACTGGTTCTGGAGGCCTTGAACTTTCCAGAGAGTTAGTTGAATGTGGACAAGAGTTGTTCAGATAAAGTGCACCTACATTAGCAGGGCGAGTGGGTGTGAAAACACTAGTGGAAACCACCTATTGTGTATTTGGTCGAGATTTGAACCTTGGACTCAAGTTTGAACTGTCTTCCCGGACCATTTAGTCACAGATTATTCCCAACGTTGTAAAACATTTGTTCCATGACGTCGTGCCATACCCGAGCAAATAACAGCACACAAACCCAGAATTAGGGACAAAACGGATACATTTTCCTCAATAAGGTTTTATAATGTGACGGTAGAGAATAGATTTTGACGTCAAAGTAATTTTTACCTAGAATTTTTGTTTCTCGGAATGTGTGAGGTTTGTTTGATGATGATTGGTACCGCCATGGAGTGAGACATCACACATGAAAGAGATTGTTTTATTGAACTTCCCTGAGAATGTAGTCTCCTGAAGTAATTGGATATGAACGTCAAGACGATTCCTAACTGGACCGACAACTACAATTTCCGGGAAATGAACTGGCCATAATTTACGTACACACAATTATGATCCCGGTAAACAGAGATTTTGGGTGCCATCTTTTTGGCAAGAAAATGTAATAGAACGTGGTGCTTTTAAGAGTTAGAGCTGCTGAACACGTGTTTGTTCATGCTAGACTACAGCCAACTCTGCCAGTTACTGAACACGTGTTTGTTCATGCTAGACTACAGCCAACTCTGCCAGTTACTGAACACGTGTTTGTTCATGCTAGACTACAGCCAGCTCTGCCAGTTACTGAACACGTGTTTGTTCATGCTAGACTACAGCCAGCTCTGCCAGTTACTGAACACGTGTTTGTTCATGCTAACTTTTTTATTATTCTATTTGATTTGTTTCCCCCTCTCCTAATGCTTACCTCAAAGTGGTCTGTAAACATCAACGACGTGTTTTAGTCATGACCTTGAGAGCAATATTATACTCTGTAGCTTGGTCTAAGGCTGTGAGCAGTGAACAAATCTTTCTATTTGGGAATATAATCACGTGTCACAACAAACATACTTTTGGTCAAGTTCTTAACCTAATCTATACTAATATTATAAAGAGGAAAGATTTGTTTTTTTGTTTGTAATGGATAAACTCAAACTACTGGACCGATTTTTAAATTCTTTCACTAATATAAAGCTACATTATCAGCGAGTAACATTGGCTATATTTTATTTTGAAAATTTAATTTATTCCTCATAAAAATGTCGATAGTATANGAAAAAAAAAAAGTTGTTGAAGGGAAAGTGTGGTTGGTGAAGGGGGTGAGGGGTAGGGGTGAGGAAAGAGGAATGAGATGAAAATAGGAGGGAGGATAAAAAGAGGGAGGGGGCTATACAGTGATGGTAGGACTGTATTTTCAAAAAAAAAAAATTGTTTATATATTGACATGATGGATGATTTGAAGCTTTGTTTTACAGGATTCTTTACAATATTTTTTTACGGGGAAGGGGGCTAGTAGGGTATATTATCAGTACAGCCAATGTTTTACCTTACAATGGTCGTGTAGCTGCTTCTTGTCATTGTTTATTGATTCACCCTAAGTAGACATGGCATGCGTTCATCACAGAAAGGTTGTTTAAACTTATTGTGGGCAAATTGTTGTTCAGCAGAGGTAAGCTGTTTAAACTTACTTTTGCCTGTGTATCTTCAGCAGATTTTAATTATTAACTTTTTGAAACTTTCTTATTTTAAAAAGTCTTAATATTTTGAAAGGAATGTGTAGTCCGTTGAAATAAATGTTTATAGTTTGATGTATCCGTCTAGTCTGGTTTTTAAGCTTAATTTGGGAGTGATTATTGAATATATTTCTTGTGTTGTATGTGTTTTATTATATGTTTTAGGTCCATATTAATTTTAAATTATTAAGGTCATAAAATAAACTTAGTATCAAGAATGAGAATGATGAATTATAAGGAAATTGTTTAAAATTTGCTTTGCGAAGAGATAGAAAACTATAAAACTAAAAGTATCATTAATGTGTTCGAACCTGTCCTTCTATCAAGGGGTAAGAGCATATATCCTGCTGTCAATGATGTGTTAAGTTAGTTTGATAGATATTTATATTGTTAATGTGTAGAAACTAGAAATTGTGTTTATATTCTCGCGTTTACAAACCAAATGAGATAGTTTATAACTGATGAATTGGGAGCTATGCAACACTTTGTAGCATCCTACTGAGAGAGTAGCCTACCCTGGCAGCAGCAGGCGCACTTAGAAAACATCCAGTCTCTTCACTAATCAAATGGTGCCATAACATACACACATATGAGTAAATATCCAAGACCAGAATGAGACACATCTACCTTCTCTCTCAGACCTGTACATATCCAAGACCAGAGTGAGACACATCTATCTTCTCTCTCTCTCAGACCTGTACATATCCAAGACCAGAGTGTGACACATCTACCTTCTCTCTCTCTCAGACCAGTACATATCCAAGACCAGAGTGAGACACATCTACCTTCTCTCTCTCTCTCTGACCTGTACATATCCAAGACCAGAGTGAGACAGATCTACCTTCTCTCTCTCTCAGACCTGTACATATCCAAGACCAGAGTGAGACACATCTATCTTCTCTCTCTCTCAGACCTGTACATATCCAAGACCAGAGTGAGACACATCTACCTTCTCTCTCAGACCTGTACATATCCAAGACCAGAGTGAGACACATCTATCTTCTCTCTCTCTCAGACCTGTACATATACAAGACCAGAGTGAGACACATCTACCTTCTCTCGCAGACCTGTACATATCAAAGACCAGAGTGAGACACATCTACCTTCTCTCTCAGTCCTGTACATATCCAAGACCAGAGTGAGACACAACTATCTTCTCTCTCTCTCAGACCTGTACATATACAAGACCAGAGTGAGACACATCTACCTTCTCTCTCAGTACTGTACATATCCAAGACCAGAGTGAGACACATCTACCTTCTCTCTCAGTACTGTACATATCCAAGACCAGAGTGAGACACATCTACCTTCTCTCGCAGACCTGTACATATCCAAGACCAGAGTGAGACACATTTACCTTCTCTCTCTCTCTCTGACCTGTACATATACAAGACCAGAGTGAGACACATCTACCTTCTCTCTCTCTCTTGACCTGTACATATCCAAGACCAGAGTGAGACACAACTATCTTCTCTCTCTCTCTGACCTGTACATATCCAAGACCAGAGTGAGACACATCTATCTTCTCTCTCTACAGTAGCTTCAGTTAACATTATGAAGAAGGGGAGACTGACGTCTATTACAAAGCGATTGTAAACTACAGTTATTTAAAAAGAAATATTGTAGTCCTGACCTTAACTTGAACTATTTCTATAATCTTAGTCAATGAGTTTTAATCGTAATTACTAAAAACAAAATATATCAAAATAAAAACAATGCTATCCAAAATATGCCGCCTGCTAAAGCCGCTGCCCCTAGGCCTGAGCCTAATGGGCCTATAGTGTAAATACAATCTATGATATGGTCCGTGTAGACTTTAGAAAGATGCCCCACTTGTTGAGTGGGCTGAGCCCCCCGGCGTAGACATGAAATACATGACATGTGCTATGTTCCCTCGGTACGGAACATAGCACATGTTCAATGGTTAGTCCTAGTAGGTACAAGTGGCCAGAAACAGGAGCTCGTACTAGTAGGACAAGTGGCCAGAAACAGGAGCTCGTACTAGTAGGACAAGTGGCCAGAAACAGTAATCAGTTAATCTTAATACGGCTGTGGTGCAATTTTTTAGTATTACTGATTTGCTACTAAAATCTCATACCAGAAAGAAACGCGCTTTTTTCAGTTTTGGTAGTAAAATTTTGAAAAGTGTTTTTGGAACGTTGGACTCTGACAATTTGAAACCAATCAATAAGAAACTTGAACATTTGGAACAGTTGACTGATGACTTACTTGTTGATGAAACCAATCAGTGATGTTGCAAGAGAACTTAAGGATAACACCAAATTTTGAAGAAACTAGTTGACTTGGGTAGACTCTTTATATAAAAAAGATTCATAATGGATGGATGTAAGACAATAGCTGTAACTTTTAGGTGTAGGAGCTTACCAGAATCAAGGATCGTCAAAGCACCCGAGTATCGAGAACCACAATTGTGTTAAATACTACCCCCAGTTATTCTGTTAGCCGCCATCACTAAGGTGTTCGTGCCAGTCAAGTGACGGCCTGGTATGAACAACGTAGTATAGGTTGGGGGGGGGGGTGACATTTAGTTCTATACAGAGTGTGTCGAGTGGCTAACTCAAGTTTGATTGGGACTGTGTCGTCTTGGTTCGTTTCAAAAGTAATTTTCCAAGCTTACGGTCCAGCGAGGTACGAACACAGTCCTTTCAGTGTGAATGAAGATGATGTTTCACCTACTTCGGCTACTTCCGGCAAGCGGCGAACCTTCACGAAGGTTCTTTATCTACAATCTGACAGTGGCTGCGGAACATTCCAGCATTGTTAACACAACTGTGTGCAATGCTATGGATGAAGACAACTTAATAATGTTGGTTCAAGAGATGAATGCTTATACAATTTGCAGCATAAAGATTATGATAATAATCTGATCAAAGAAAATATTCGAAAGAAGATTTCTGTAAGTTTTCAAACTTCGGGACACCCATTGTAAAATATTTGTGAAACTTTTGATGGTCATCTCTGAGTCGCCCAAATAGAGTGTGGACTTGTTCTTCTCCTCTCGCTCTAAACAAATGATGATCAAGTGAAGTAATATGCAACAGTCGCATCTTCCTCTGTTTGATCCATGTCTACAAAACAGTCAGCACAGTCCCGGCCGGCATGGTCCTGTCAGTGGGTTGTGAGTGTAGAGTCAGGCAGGCCAGTTGCTGTGCAGGCCTGGCCTCTCCACACTCAATTATGTTATACATGTTAATGTCCAACATCCCACACGGGCCTGTGTTCAACTCTAGATCGTGTTTACAACATATCTCCGATCTACAGTACATCAAGACAGTGTGGTCATGACGATGGTACCGTCAGACTCGCAGGACAGACAGAAATAGCTCACCGTAAACTACAAAGTTTTTCTTCAGAAGGGAGTAGGAGGACTATGTTCTAACATCTAAAGTTTAGAATGTCTGTCACTCTTGAAGTTATTAGCTCATTATATGTATAATTAGGTTAAGTTTTCATTGAAAATGTCATTAGAGATCTTACGTATCTCTTGTCTTTCTGCTTGGTCCCCTTTAAGACCAGTGGTTTCTTTGGCGTGTGTCTCACTCCTTGGCCCACATGACCGTGTTGTGGTCAGGCGGGAAAGGGGGAATTTAGGTTGTTCCAGGCCCGATGTCAATACCTAGTTAGGTATGCTTGTGGAACCTTGGCGCCTCACGCTTTGTTGTTCATCTGATTGCGGTGTGCAACTTGTGGGTCTGTGGCTCGCATTCTATGTGGTTGGCGTATTTAGTGTTGACTATAGCGCCGCTATAGTAGACACAGCAATAGATCTGTGGGAATAGCAGTCTCAGGTATCACGTGATTTTATGACGGATATAAGCCTGTTGGTTGATGCGTGCGTTATGTAGTCATCGGAGGAATCTAGAGCTAGGCTCTAGAGTGAACAAGTGTCGCCAAGTTTGTTAGGCTCTTGTGTCTCTGTGACACCTTTTTGGAGAAGTTGAGTGAGTTGAGCTCACAGATGACGTGTTAGTCATTCAGCCAATCCTGGAGTCTCACATACTGGGAACTGTGAAACATGTGTCCTCACAAGAAGGGATTTATATAAATTATATCAAATATAAGGCCACTTGATGTTAGGAAAAATATTCACATCATTAATGTCAGAATTATAAATTAATAATTTGTATTGAAACTACACATTTTTACACTTATTTAAAAAGGGAAATTTTGTGAAAACTTGCATAATTGTTTCTAGTTAACATAATTATTGTCTCAATTATCTTTCAATTAATGTTTGAATATATTTACTAACTGTCAGTTAAATTTTTATCATATAGCACATAGGCAATAAATATAAACATTTTGAGTTTTTTATACTAAAAGCAAATTTTAAACCAAACAATAAATTCTATTTATAAGTAGCAATCTGTCTGTGGCTAAGCTTTTTGAAATTGAAGTTTAATTTATAACTATTTAGGCAGTTTCCGACCTGTAGAAGACCTTACATATTCATATTGGTGACAAACCTGTAGATATTGGTGATTTACACGAGGTCGTATCCCCAAAGACAGTAATGTACTGGACTGTACATTTAAAATGACCATTGATATAGTCTATAGTCTAGACAGATTTATGTCACAAATAAATAAGAGAATATTTTTTTGATGTTGGGTGCCGTCAATTATATGTTTGAATTTGTTACAGTTACATTTTATTGCAGAAAATTACATCGAGGTTTGCTTTACATTTACTTTACATTTAATTTATAATCTCTCTTTCTCACACACATATGATAATACTATGCATATATTTGTATAACTTATGCTATTCTCAACTTTCAATGAATTACAGGATTGGCAAGCGTCATGTTAGCAACGTTATTATACAGTTATTACTTAACATATTACATTTATTACCATTACACTTTGTCACGAAATATATTATATTACAATATCGGGTCATTGTTATTCACACATTTTCAATATTTATAATAATAGTATTTATATTTTTCAATATGTATGTAGCTTGAAAAATCTTACAGATACGTTGTTGTCTTACATGTAGTGCTTATTAAATGCACATACAAGCAGTATGGAAGCAGGCTTTTTAATGTGAGGTTTTGCCTGCGCAAAAAAACAACAATATAGCTTCCTAAAGGAGATTTCCCAAAAAACGGTCTATAGTATCTATTGACTAGTTGCCAAGAACCAGACGTAAGAGTCAACAAGGCCACAGCAAAATAAAAAATGAAGTAACATTATTTTGTGTACCAGAATGCTTAAAAATCTCATCTTTAAAACAAGATCCGTTTCAAGAATGTTCACACAAAGTTCTAGAGTAACATCATTATTTTCGTGGCTAGAAACAATATTTGTATTACAATATTATATAAATGACGAAAACTCTCTAAATTAACACAGAGTGATTAGTATAAACCAATTTTTATGCATTTGGTCAATTTTTCCAGAAAATATCACATGATATTTACTTAATAAAATGCCTCCACCATACAATTTACATTTTTCTTGTATCATTGCAATATTTATAATGTTTTTTATTCAATACATCGGTCGTGATGTATTTCAGTTTATTTTTCCGTTAAGAATATAATACAACATCAAATTCATGATTTATATATAT
>CABFVZ010003663.1:0-65368 GCA_902151445.1 Timema monikensis | reverse complement strand
GGGGGGGGGGCAGAGGAGGTATTTGGGAAGATAAGTAATAAGAGTAAGTGGAAGGAGACACCCTGGTGGATTTACAGGGTGAAGGAACCCTTAGAGGAGAAGAATAAAGCATTCAAAAGGAGTTTTAAGAATAGAAAACAGGGAACAGAGTAAGAATATAGGGAAAAGAAAAAAAGAGTGAAGCGAGTTGTGTGGGAAGCCAGGGAGGATTGGATGCAAAAATGGATGGAAACGCTGGAACGGGACGTGGAAAAAAGTAAGAAGGTGTTTTAGAGCCAAGTAAGAAATAGGAGGAGAGAGAAAAGACAAAAAGTTAGAATGAGAGATGAAGAAGAAAAAACATTGAAGACAGTAGAGGAATAAAAGGAACTATGGGTGAGATATTTGAGAAAATGTTCAACCCAAAAGAGGAAAGAATGAGCGTGAAACAGAGGAGCAGGAAGAAATAGCAGAAGAGGAGCAAAGAGGTGGAGGATGCATTAAAGTGTATGAAACCAGGGAAAGCACTGGGTGTGGATGAACTGTCTGTGGAAATGATTAGAGCAGCAGGTGAAGTAGGTATACAATGGTTATACAGGGTGCTGAGAGTGGTTTTGAAGGACAACAATTTACTGAAGAACTGTAAAAGAGAGTCATAATACTTATTTTCAAGAAAGGAGACAGGAAGAGGTGTACAAATTATAGGGGGATAACGCTGATGTGCTACTGTATAGAAATATATGAGAAGATAGTAAAGGAGAGTAATAGATAAAATAAAGGAAGGTGGAGAGAGGAACTGCAAGGGTTTAGGGAACAGAGGACTACAATAGACTTAATCTTCTCCATACAACAGCTGATGTAAAGAAGGTATGATCATGGGAAACAACTTGGCAATAGTATTTATGGATGTGGAGAAGGAATATGATAGTGTTGAAAGGAATAAAGTTTGGATAGCGATGGAGGAGGCTAAAGTGGAAAGAGGAGTTGTAATGTGAGTGAAAAGCATGTGTGAGGATAACAGGAGTTTTATTAAGATGGAGAATTGAAGGACGCCGTGGTTCCAAATAAAAGATTGAGTGAAGCAGGGAAGTGCTCTTTCACCATTTCAAATAGTAATGGTGATGAAAATGGTCACGAAAAAAGTGGCAGGAAAACTCGGGGATGAAAGAATGAAAGCCATTATGTTTGTTGATGACTTGATGGTATGGAGGTAGAAGGAAGAGGAAGTACATGGACAGCTACAAGAATTAAATGAGGAAGTTAAAGAGTCTGGAATGAAATTTAGTATGGTAGCGTGTAAAGTGGTGGTAATGACAAAGAAGAGTATAAGGCCTAATAAAGCTATAAGGGTAGATGGAGTAGAGCTGAGAAAGTACAGAACGTAAAATAACTTGGAAGAATGATTGAGTAGATAGGTTGAATTAGAGAGTATTTAATAAGAAGACAACAGGGAGAGTTGTTATATAAGTGTGTAAGAGACCTACTATTGAGAATATAAGTGCCCTTGAAGTGTAAAGAAGTGTTGTACAGGGTGTAATTTTTACCCATTGTTACATGTGCATCAGAAACATGGACATTGAATGTAAGAGAGACTAGGAAAGTGAAGGTCATGGGTATGAAGTTGGTGAGGAGCATGAAAGCTGCAATGAGGAGAAACAAGATTAGGAATAAAGTTAACAGAGAAAGAGTAAGGGTACAGGGACTACATGAGATAGTAGAGGAAGCAAGACTGAGATGGTATGGACATGTATTGTGGATGTAAAAAGAAAGGATGTCAAAGAAAATGTTGGAAATGAAGTATATAGAAAAAAAAAACCGCAAGGGAGGCCAAGGAGATAAGAGAAGCAGATAACAGAAAGTAATCAAGTTAGAGGAGAAGAATGGAATAATGGAAGAAATTAAAGGAGTAAGAATGGTGGAAGGCTGCAGGAAGATGGAGGCATTTGACTAAACTGACCCGGCCACAGGCTGGAAACAGTTGATGATGATATATTATACACTTGATATATTATAAATAATGTTATGCTTTAATAAAATTGGCAAAGTTGTACTAGGTTATATAGTGTGTTTAATGGTGATGTGTCTTAGATGTGTTAGTGTTTAAACTACTTATTTCTCTACAGGGATGTATTATATATTCGCATCCAATGTCCATTTCCTGTGTTTGCCCTTTATGATAAGATGTAATTATTCCTTTTACATGTTCCTATCTAGGTATCCTATTATTCTTTTCAAATTTACTTTTTCTACCTTTTATGTTTTTGTTTCCTCGTCTAGGAAATTGCTTTACACGTTTCACACTCCTTCCTGATGAGTTTCGATAAAATGAATCCTAGATCGGGGGATTGGATAGTAACGATCGATTTTCTTCGAGAGGCAGCCATTACCTCATTGTCCATTGGCAGCATTGTAAAGTGTAAATTATGTTCTTCTTTTCATTGTAACAGTCATTCTGTGTTCGTTCCCTTTTATAGGTTTCCATCCACCTTTATTGTACCTTCTTTCAAATATGACAAAATACTAATATGTAACAATACTTTCTGCTTCAAAATGTATACCATAGATTATTTATCAAAGTACAGTGATTTGTTGGATAAGTAAGCCCCAACCAAAATCAGGATCAAGCCACGTACAAGTGAAGTTCTCTATTGAGGTAGAATATTATCAACCAACTCACCTGCTCAGCTGAAGACAACTTGCAATCTTGCTCCACTGTGGTCATGGATCGTACAAAGTTCATGCAGTGCTGAGAGAAAGCTGAGTAGAATCTGTCCTTGCTAGATATGAATATGGGCATGCATGCCGGGTGCAGAAGTTGGGCTGGAAGGATGCTCTCCCCATCATTGCTGCAACACTGTATTCCCTCTGTTCCTGCAACAAGATGGATCCAGGGCCTGTTGTCAAGGAGGAGGACGATTGTTTTTCAAATAATTTTAAATACTCAATATTTTAAACTATAATATTATTAATAATAAATTTGATATTTATAGACATAATTTTAATAAATAGCTTTAATAATAAAATTAGCTTATAAGGAAAAACACAATTTTGACTAACAAATTTATAATTTTAATATAAAACACATAAATAAAAAGTCACTGTCACAATAAAAGTAATAAATATGTACATGGGCCTCAAATGATCTAGTATTAATAGATAAAATATGTATTTTAGCACAAATGATTGGCTACCACACTATGTATGAGGGAGATATTAAAGTCAGTCATTCTTTACAACATTAAGGTATTGCTTACAATATTTTAGATTATTTTCTATGTGAGATGGGGGCGATTGCCCCATTGCCCCCCTCCCCACTGGATCCACCGCTTTCTGTAGATGGTTCATAAGAAAACGAGTCCAGCTACCTTCGCACTCTCTTGAAAATGTTTAAACATTGCAGTCTTCGGAAATATATTCATAGGATATTTCATGAATTTGAATAATAATTTTCTTATAGTTAAAATAAAGGTTAACTATGCAGTACACAATATACTAAAAAAAATAAAAAATTAGACAAATGTAAAGCTGGTTTAAAATGATTTCTTTAAGCTAGTGGTAGTATTTTTATCAAATAATTTGAGCGGGTAAAAATAACATATACCCATCAATCAAAATATGGGTGGGTACAATGTACCCTTTTCCTGCACCCTTTGTATTTGGGTGCAAAGTCTGTACTGGTAATGTACCTTTCTGAATATTTTCGCTAAGCCTTAAATATTTTCACATGATATTGAAGACTTTAAACGCTCACTTATTTTCATTCAAATACACAGCTTGTTATTTTGACTATCATATGAAAACAACAGTTTCTATATAAAACTAATCTTGGTTGAAATCACAAATTGAACAGATTGTTTCATATCTATAGATCAAGACATGCAACTTGTGGTAACTTGAATATGTATTACTACTGTAGGACATACTTTTCCTACCCTTATTAGCCTAGATAATAATGTTTATTCTACTAGTAATGATAATCTTATCATACATAAGATATAGTTAAAATGTTGCTGGGGTACAATTTAAACAATATAATATAATCAAAGTTGTCCTTTAACATTTAAAGATGGTTTAAATGAAATAAAATAATGTATTATTTAATTTTTAATCAATCGCCAAAATGAAATTAGTTACTTCCTCTTTAGATACAAACTTTTAAAAATCACACTCAAATAGATAAAATTAATAAAAATCAAAGATAATTAAAACAGAAACTATATTTCATTATCTTAACTACCGTAAATAATCCTCCTTAATGTGGGCATGTAGGGGACGCGGGAAAAGTAATTGTTTTGGCAGTTTTTACAACAAAAAATTTTGTTTGGCCAAATAAATAAAATATTTCTCCAGTAGAAACATAGAGTTAAATTTTCTTCCCATGACAATATCAACAATTGTTAAAACCCTCCTCCGTGGCTTAGTTAGCTAATGTGCTAGTTTCGTGTTGAGCTAGGCTGCTAAGGACGGGGCGATCGAGGTTCATATCTCAGTTGGGGGAACTGGAAGTGGTTTTTCCCTAAATGCTTTTCTACTTTCCCTCCACGCAAATCCAGGTTCACTTCCTCTAAATTCAACATTCCCAATTCCTAGACCATTAGTGTGATTAGTACTTAAGCGCATAACTCGAACGGGTAGTAGGACGTGATGCTAAAAATAATAATAATAATAATAATAATAATAATAATAATAATAATAACAGTTGTTGAGTATCTGTCATGAGCTTAGCACCATTGGATGACAAACTTTTCTAAATGAAGATAAAAAGTTGTCATTAAATTCCAGGACACCCTTGACAGATATTAAACATTTGTTGATATCACCATGTGAAGAAGGGTAAACTCTATGTTTCTATTAGATCAATACTTTATTTATTTGGGATAAAAAAAAGTTTTGTTATAAAAATGCAAAAATACTGGCATTTCTCGTGTCCCCCACATCCCCCGTTTAAGACTCTAATAACCAGTGATTATTCATTTAAACTATAGACAATATTTTCGCATGTGGTTAAAATTAATAATTCATAGTTATTAGGCCTATGGTTTAACTTGGTTTTGTTTTTCCTTCCTTAAAAATAGGTTTGTATGTTTTCTTTCTTCTACTATAAATCCCCATATCGTTTCGTTTAATTTTGGAATAAAATGTTATATCCTTATAGTTTAGTTTTGATTATATTTTAAATGTGTTTACATAATGAACAAGTTAGTTTTGTCAAGTTTAATTTTAATACAAAATTGGTATGCTTTGGACTAAGCTTAGAGTAAACTTTTATATCTCATATGTAGAGCATTCATGTTAAGCCAAAACTGAAGTTGATTCCAGAGTACAGGTATAATAATTGTTCACAAAACATTTGAAAATATTTGGGAAACACATAATCCGTATCAGATGTCAATTTGAATATATTGCATTTTCTAATTCGCTAACGGTTTAGAGAGTTGCGTTTCACACCCATCTTCTGAGACTTGTCGCATTGCTTTGCATGGTTGACCTACCCTCAATTCTCACATCTCAAGAATTTGGTAAATAATTACTGACACCAAGTTGTGTGTTTTATGTCACATTTAAATTACTTACTTTAATTCTACTACTACGTTATCAAGCCCAGGGGACCATGTGCTACTACCGTTCTTCTCTTCCACTCGGTCCTGTCTCTTGCTCTCTGCCCCCACTCGGTCCTGTCTTTTGCTCTTTGTCTCCACTCGGTCCTGTACCTTACTCTTTGCCTACACTAGGTTCTGCCTCTTGTTATTTGCTTCCACTCAGTCCTGTCTATTGCTCTTTGCCTCCAATCGACCCTATGCCGATCAGCATCCAGTCTTCGTGGAGCCCATCGCTCCACCTTTTCCTGGGCCTACCTAGTGGTTTCCTTCTACAAGGAACAAAATACAGTCACTTCATGGGCCACTGATGCGCGTTCATCAACGTTACACGCTATGCCCACACGAATCGTTTGCTTCTAATCAATCCCACTATGTTCGTGCTGCTGTACATTTCTTCCAGCTCGTGATTGCACTGGGTCCGCCACTCTCCCGTGGTCGCGTCTTCTATCGGATCAAATATCTCTCGTAGAACTTTCCTTTAGAGGAAATGGTTGTGGTCCTGTTAAATTACTATCGTACACTACAACGGGTTCGATTAGCATCTTGTACAATCTCGACAGGTTGCGTGACTTGAGCCATTGACTGAGGATGTAGTAACTGCGGTACATGGCTTGGATCCTCGCTTTGATCTCCTTCTCGCATCCTCCGTAAAAATCCCCTCCAAGTATTTGAACTCATATACCCCTTTGTGTGTTCGGTTCCCGACTGTCCGTGGTTGGAATCACGTCCCTGCATTGACATGTCCCGAATTCAGCTGAAGGTATTCGGTCTTCTCTTCGCTAAGAAGAAGACTGATCTTGCTCTCAGCTGCCTCCAGAGTCTCACTCATCCGCATAAGATCCTCTTTGGATCTTGCCAACAGGGTAACGTTGTCGGCGTAGGCCAGGTGCGTAAAGTTCTCACCTCCAACATGGATCACGCCGGAATTATTGTGGGACGCTTCCCATACAATCTCCTCCAGCGCGATGTTGAACAGTATGGGTGACAGACCATCTTCTTGCCTTAGCTCCGGAACGGTGTTGAATCTCTTGGTTTGCCAGTTCCCGACTTCTACCTTGCCATTCATCTCACTCAGATAGATTCTCAGCAGGCTTTAGAGTTTCTTGGGTACTCCGAACTCAATCATACAATTGAACGGGCTCTCCCGGTGAATACAGTCATATTTCTTCTTGAAGTCCACTAAAAGTACATGCAGGTCTCTGAAATGCTCCCATTTCTTCTTGGTGAGCTTCCGCAGCACATAGATGTGATCCACATTGGAGCAACCCTTCCAAAATCCACCACCATACTCGCCGATCAGTACTTCCACTATGGGTTGGATTCTGTAGAGGAAACATTGAGGAAGCTGTTGAGATACTCTTTCCATTCCTCAGGATGGCCCGTTCGTTGGTCAGGACTCTGCCATTGTTGTCCTTGATGAACTTATGTCAGCCATTGTTGTCCTTGATGAACTTATGTCAGCTCTTGTAACCCTTCTTGAAGAATATGATATCTAGATCCGAGTAAATCCTCACTAAGAAAAATATAATAGTTTTGGCTGTTGGATTCTTCTTGAAGAAGTTAACATTTCAGTACATTTTCCTGGTCTTATTTGCCAAAAAATCTTCTTTCACCTCATCAATTCTGTCCTTGACATACTTCCTCTTGGCTCTCCCAAGAGCCACTTGAGTTGTTCTGCATATTTATCAAACTGCGCCTTCCCCCATGTGAAATAGATTCCTCACAGCCATTTCTCTTTTGCTTATCTCCTATCAACGTCTCCACACATCATTCCCAACCCAGCCTTTCTTTCCCACAATCCGTACCGTCTCCCAGTTATATTTTGGATTTTCCCTCCTTGCGTTATGTTCCTCCAATGCTTCAAAGTGATTGCTGAGTTTCAGTTGGAATTTAGGACGGTATGCAAGAACGTTAGTGAATGCTTAGTGGTCCCAAGCACACTATCACTCCACCTTTTAACCTATGATGACGCAAGCAAACCCACGATAGTGTCACTAAGCATACACTTAGTCAAGTTCTTGCATACGACCCTTATACTTCTTGGAGGCATGTTTAAGATTTTTGACATGGTATTGCAGTATTTTCTTGAGATTTTCCCTGACTGGCTCTCCATTGTACTTGTAGCCGGCTTTTGACTAGAAAGTGGTCATTTCCTAACTCTGCACTTTATTATCTTTACATTTATTATCCACCTCTTCATACTTATTTCGATGGCAATGTGGCCCATTTGTTTCACTGTGCTTCCATCTGGTGAAACCAAAGTCCCTTTATATATGTTCTAGCCCGGGAAGTTGGTGCTGCTGATGCACATTCCTTTCGACAGCACGAAAATTATGAACCTGACTCCATTGTCGTTGCTCAGTTCATGTAGGCTGTGTATACCGATTGTTGTTTGAAATATTGGTTCTATCCCAACTTTGGCGTTCATGTCACCAACTAGGACCTTGCAATTTCTATTTAGCACCACGTAGAATTCGTTCTTCACTTGTAGCAGGCTGTCTTCCACGGGCCCATGGTAGTTCACAAATGGCATCTTGCATTCTTTTGTAGCTATGATTAACACCAATATTCTGGGGTCAAATTTATTATTATTTAGCACCGCGTCTTACTACCCGTTCGGGTTATACGCTTAAGTACTAATTACACTAATGTATTAGGAATTGGGAAGGTTGAATCAAAGGAAGTGAACCCGCATTTGCGTGGAGGGAAAGTGGAAAATCATTTAGGAAAAACCACCCCAGTTCACCCGACCGAGATTCGAACCTCGATCTCCCCCTCCTCAGCAGTCGGGCTCAACACGACCTGGGGTCAAATGAAGAAAACTCTCAGACGTTAGTGGCCAGAATCCTTCTCACACAAAACCCCGTACTGAGACTGTGTCCTCAATCACAGTAAGATATCGTTGATTTCCCGACATAAATGGTTCCCGTATACTACCAGAGAACTTCTTGCAGCACCACTAGATCTATTTTGTATCTTTCGATTTCTTTGACTAGTCTGATTTCAACACCTATTTTGTATAAACTACGAATGTTCCATATTCCAAACCGTACACCGCATTTCCATGGTAATGGCCATTGCTCCTCAGGGTTTATTTAATCGATGTTTTATGAACCCCTAATCCGAAAAAGTTGGTTTCTCAGTAAGCTGGTATCTGAGTATCTGGCTGTTGGTGGGGCTAGATTTAAAGCAATTTTACCAATCAAGCTTAAACTTGGTAGACCTACTATCTAGTGTTTTAATAAGGTTTCCCAGAGATGTTTTTGTAATTATCTATCTAAATTAAGGCTAATTTACATAAAGGTGAAAAAACTATTTGATAAAATTGTCTTGAACGACTTTGATTTAAATTCATATCAAGGCCCAGTTTAACATTTGGCTACAAAACAGATGGCGCATCTCATTTTCCCATGAAAATTACTTTGGCAGTAGTTTACATAGGCGAAAATTACTTCGGGGGTAGCTTACATAGACGGAAATTACTTCGAGGGTTAATTTACAGAGACGGATATTCCCCTTTGATCAAATCTTCGCAATTATTTACGATACACAATAAAAAGTTAAAGTTAAATAACTTTTATTTGAAATACTCTTTTATAGATTAAATATTTCTCGAACTATGGGCAAATATATTTGTTAAAATAAAGATTTTGGAAATGCATATTTAATTGTTATGCTCTTTGGAGGACCTTATATTTTCCTCCTTTCTCATTTTTTCTGTAACAGTGGTTATTATCTCATTTATGCTATTTGGTTGAATCTGATTCTATTGTTTACATTTTGTGTATTCAACAATGTGTTTTATTTCGTTTAACATATGATATGTTAGCGAGTTTTAAGAGATTCTTTCCAATTTAATATAATGTAGCAAGAAAATTTGTGTGGTGCACACTATCACTTATTTAATTACAACTATTTTCCATTCTTCATTTTTTTTTTAGGAAATAAAAATAATGTATTCTAAATAATTAGTGGGTGAAACTACTTACCTATTTGAACCATAGGCACCAGCGCGAGATCGTGTGACGCCATTTGTCCCCACAGCATTGCAATCAACGTCCAATCCTGGTTCTCTAAATCTCTGTCTGGGAAGAAAGTTCTACTCAGCAGACGAGCATTGGGTAGTGGCGCACCCGATACTGATATCGGGAAATGCATTGTATAAAAGTGGGTTTGTTTCAAACTATGGAGAATACTTTAAATCTGGCAACATTGGACACAAATTTATGGCATTGTATAATGCTTGCTTTGTTACAGACAGTGGGGAGTGCTTTAGAATTGGCAACATTGGACACAAAAATATGGCATTGTATAAAAGTGGGTTTATTGCAGACTATGGAGAATACTGTAAACCTGGCAACATTGGACACAAGTTTATGGCATTGTATAATGCTTGCTTTGTTACAGACAGTGGGGAATGCTTTAGAATTGGCAACATTGGACACAAAAATATGGCATTGTATAAAAGTGGGTTTGTTTCAAACTATGGAGAATACTTTAAATCTGGCAACATTGGACACAAATTTATGGCATTGTATAATGTTTGCTTTGTTACAGACAGTGGGGAATGCTTTAGAATTGGCAACATTGGACACAAAAATATGGCATTGTATAAAAGTGGGTTTATTGCAGATTATGGAGAATACTGTAAGCCTGGCAACATTGGACACAAAAATATGGCATTGTATAATAGTGGGTTTGTTTCAAACTATGGAGAATACTTTAAATCTGGCAACATTGGACACCAAATTATGGCAATGAATAATATTGGCCTTGTTGCAGGCAATGGGGAATGCTGTAAACCTGGTTACAGTGCTAAGGGATATATATAATATTGAACAGTATGCATTCTTTAGAGATGTTCGTGCTGCTCCAGCAACAATATAATTTGTATATTTTATTTCTATACTCAGATGATTACATAACTAAAATAATTGTGTTCGTCCCGGATTTTCTGGAACAGTCCTCGTTTTTGGTATATTGTTTGGTAAAACGTTCCGAATTAAAAACACCAGCAGATTTTTCCAGATGCAAATTTTTTGATCTCCTGTCGGAATCGGCTACATTTGACAACATTTTGAACAATTTTTTCTTTCAGTTTTAACTTTTGCGCTACTTCTTTTTGAACGTTACTAACGACGTAGTTGTTATTTCAAATATTGTTCACATGTTTCAAATTTGTTGTGTTCTATTTTAACTAACCTTAAAATTATGTTTATAGTCCGTTACACTCGTTTGGTATGTAATACTTTCTTTAGATTTTCTTAACATAGTAAATTTGACGTATTATTATCATAACAACAAATAATCACAACCAAATAAAACCATATTGTTTGAGAAAAAACGTTGGCAGTTTATTGAAGTTTTGTTGACGTTTGTTTGAAGAGATGGGAGGGGGTTACAATAATCGCTAATGGACAAAGCTAAGATTGTAATTTGGTAATTTTTTAATAAATATTATTTCCAGGCGGTTATATAAAGAATAAAACGAGATTGTTTAAAAGCAACTTTAATTTAGTATTTTAAGTCGAATAAGATAAAGAATAATAAATGGTAACATTAATTTCTCATATTGTGATAAACCAGTTAAATTTACCAAAAATATGCAAGATACTTTTTCTTGTGTATAATTGTGTGATCTTTATTTCATATAGTGAAAAATATTTCTGTACGACTAACGGTTAATGAAATATTACAAAAAAAAGTTTTTAGCCGTCATTTTTCCAATATAGGTGGTGTTTGCCCAAGAGTGACAGAGTGGCACCTGGAAGATTCGTATTCAGCGGAAAAAACTGAGTCAGAATCATTCTAAAAATCTTTGTTCCCCGACATGTCCAGGCCATGCTAAATGCAGTATAATGAGTAGTCCCAATACCGGTGTTAAACCAAAACTCAGCGGCGCACAGTTCAAAAAGTTGCGGGAAGAACGGCAAGAAAAGAATTGGAAATTGATCATACAAATCCCAAAAATAACAACCTTCATTTATGCTCATAAAAGTGATAATGAAGTTGAAGCTATTAGCAGTGTAAATTTGCAGGTGTCTTCTGAAAATGAGAACAAAGTCATCGAGACTAAAATTACAAATGAGGAAGATAACAATTGTGTTAAAAATACATTCGGTGATAGCTCCGTTGAAAAAGATGGGACCTGTTCAATATTTGAGTTTAAAGCTGACCCCGCTCTTTGTAATATTAGCGGCACTACGTGGCTCAGCTTGTGCTGTATCCGAATAGTCCAAGGATTCTTGAGTTGCAGTCTTGATGAATGAACATTTTGTCACACACTTACCAACCAACAAAGATTGCATTAAACTATTTGAATTTTGAACGGCAATGGCCTTTCTACATCACTAGGTGTCTAGTGCTGCTCTCTAGCAATGGTCTTAGAAACCATGTAATCGCCATCTATTAGCCCTAATGAAACTAATACGGCGTACTATAATTGGTGCATTCTCGTTAAAAATTGACGCATTTTAAATAGTTTTCTTCTCTTTTTAACGTTTGTTTACCGTACATCATGCTGAGAAACAATTTAATAATGTTGGCAATATTAAATGCTAGACGTGGAATGATTATTAAACTTTTTCATATATCGTAATAAATTTATTATTAATGGCAATGAATAAAACTCTGAATCAAGAACATGTAAGAAACCAACCCTTTTCTTTATTATTTTTAAATAAATTTTCTGATAGTAAATATTTTGAATTTCACAAGACATGATGGTGAGAAATTATTATTACACACCAAACACCACTGACCACAGCATTATTTAAAATGGCGGATAACAAACTCACTAAGCTCTAGGAGACAAAAAGACTAAAGTAAAACAGTTGCCGATCAAAAATTGCACCAACAGCGTGTAGACGACGTATCGCTTTCATCCTTGAGCTCAAGGGCGTGTGCGGGGTGCATCGGCGACCTTCATGACTATTCGGACGGATCTACACTTGGTCACGGGATTGCCAATGCTACTTTCAAGGGCACGTGTCAAGGCGACAGCGCATAACTAGACTATTTGGATAGAGCCCATGGTGTATCACAAAATACCAGGCTGATTTTAGTTTCTTTTATATGCCAATATTCCGACAAAGTGAGATATTTATCCGAAAAATTATTTTCAGAACAATTAAAAAATGGGGAAACACGAGACAGGAACTGGCTGGTATATTCCCAATCTCAAGGTTGTATATTTCGTGTAACAGACATGATGTTTGGGAGACCAAGAGCCATGAATTAATTTTCAATAGGCTTTAACGATTGGAAAAATGTCTCGCGAAGAGTGCTAGACCATGAAAATTTACCCGAACTTAGTTCTAGTGTAGGGAATTTAAAAATGAGAGGGAATGCAAAAAGGGACATCAACTCTAAGCTGGTCGATGCATTATAACCGAAAGTATAATATTGGAGAAGTGTACTTAAACGGGTTGTTGCTGCTGTAGAATACTTAACCGTTAAAGGACTTGCGTTACGTGGAACTCGCGAACATTTAGGAAACCTAGATGGGGCAACTTTCTTTGTTTGACATAATTCCTAGCAGACTTTGATCACTTTCTTGCCAAACACTTAAAACGTTATGCTGATGGAGAATCTGTAAATTCTTCGTACATTTCCAAGACAACTTATGAAGAACTCCTTATCGTCATGGCCCAAAAGGTTCGCGATAAAATCATAGATCAATTGAAAGAGGTAAGATATTTTGGTGTGATAGTTGACTCAACTACTGACTTTCCCACATGGAACAACTCACATTTTACAGTAGCCCGATTGGCGTTTCAGCACACTACGTTACACCGCGAGATAGTATTGTGATATTCCTTGATTTACCGTTATTCCACCCATCCTCCACCCCCCCTCCGCTCCTGCTCCTCCAACCACTCCTCCTGCCCCCTCTTCCCCCTCCCCTACAGCTCCCTCGATTACCAACCCAAGACATGTTGGTTCTTGATGATTAATTATTAATGATTGTTAATTGATTATTGTTAATTAATTAATTCGTAGGATAGAGGTGTTGGAGTTTTTATTCATTGATTAGGACGCTGTAGTTTATTTGTTGAAGCATACAGGCATCGGCGGCTCCCACTCCACTATTTGAGAACCTTTTTCTCCTAGTGTCGGCTGTCAACTGATGCCCGCGCGTATTCGTACAAGCTCTCCCCACCTCACTTCCCTATTCTGCTGGTCGTTCAGTCCCTTTAGAATGTGTTGTTCATCCCCACAGTCCGGGGGTAATAAACCAGTCATTAACCTCTACACTTCGATGAGTCGTTGCAGTGCCATGAATAGACACACACACACACATACACAAGCACATCAAGACAGCTCCTGAAAGTACAGTTACCCTCCAGTCAAGCTCGTACACACCGTGAAAGCGGTCATGTTCACGAGGCAGCACCAGCTGTGTTGTTAAAATCAAATATCTAATACCGAGTCTTACTACCCGTTTGGTTCTAATATATATTTAATAATATTTAAATTATACGCGAATTATTGGAAATTTGTTTGGTATTTGTAAATATTAGATTTTTCCGTATACCACTGCAAAGCAATCATACATAGTTCAAAAATCAGTTGTGATACACACGAACTAAAATACCTGCTTGCCTAAGGGATAGGCACGCTCGCTAACAGAACCAGTTTCTGGAACCTACCGCCATCTTTTGGCATAAACTTGAAAAGCGACAGACTATGGAATATTTACACACACACACATACACTTAAATTATTTTACTTTAGATAATACCTGAAAAAATTAACACGGGAGTTGGCACACGTACTATGCAAGAGTGAAAATAAGCGCCGATTTGTGCGAGAGTATTAGTTTCAATCTTCAAATCTGGCACACACAAACTCAACGCATTTTAGCAACACGTACACGCTTAAGTACTAATTATGCTAATAGATCAGGAATTGGAAAGTGAGCCCACATTTGCGTAGAAGGAGAGTGGAAAACACGCATAGTTCCCCCGAGCGAGATTTGAACTCCCGTCTCAACCCTTCCCCCTCTTGACCCCCTTTCCCATGTTCCAAACTTGTTGGTTCTTGTTCGAAATATGTTGGTACTTGTAATATCTTGTTTTTGGCATTTGCGCGGAGGGAGTGTAGAAAATCACCCTAGTTCATCCGACCAAGATTTGAACAGGGAGGAGTAAGGTGGAAGAGGGAAACCATACACTTCAGATGGGATTCAAACCCCTGCCATAGCTAGCCAAATAAGTCACACGCACCCGGTGTTCCACCAACCGTATACCCGTTCAAGCCGTTACCTCGAGTTCACTACCTTAGAGTTCAAGCTCGTTTGTTGACCCCAGTGCAGCTATCTTTGTCTTTTGCTGATTCTCAGAAAGTTCCGTTATTTGGCAGTTGTGTTTGAAACCTTGATGAAGCAGGCACCCGTTTGTCTAGCTAGATATCAGCCCCACACCTTAGCGTCATGAGTATCTCTACTGTCACGGGGGTATTTTCTAAACCAAAGTGTAAAGCTGCGGGAATGTATCTCAACGGTGGGGATCAAACGTAATTACCTACTGATCTAGCACACACACACACACAAACCAAAGTGTAAAGCTGAGGGAATATATCTCAGCGGTGGGGATCAAACGTAATTACCTGCTGATCTGGCGCGCGTGCGCACCAACACGCACACACACACATTTTTAGTAGATCAGAAATTGGGAAGTGGTCTAGCTATCAATCTCCTCCTAGCTCTGTATACCCACAGACCTGCCCGAGCGAGATTTGACATGGCTTGTACCAACTGGTTGAACTCGTGCATATGCAGACAAAATGATCGACAGCCAACTGGTTAACCCCCCCAAAAAAGATCAACAAAGAAAATTGATGACTTACTAAAAATGATTATAATCCACAAAATTAGCGTATAAACCGACCTGGTAGTAAGACGCGGTGCTAAATTGGTGTACCAACTGGTTGAAACCAAGCATATGCCGACAAAATGATCGACAGACAACTGGTTAACAAAAAAAATCAACTTAGAAAATTGATGCCTTACTAACGATGATTATAATCCACAAAATTAGCGTATAACCCGAACGGGTAGTAAGACGCGGTACTAAATTGGTATTTTTTGCTTAGCTTCTCACTCCACCGTTTGATTTATACACATAATACCAAAATTAGAGGAAGTGTACCCACATTTGCACGGAAGGAGAATTTTGATGAAAAATATAAAACTTTTATAAAAATTCATAAGTATCATTTAATGCTCGAAACTATATAAATTAGCCACTTAAACCTCAAGACAAGATTAGAGGAAGTGTACCCGCATTTGCACTGAGGGAGAATGGAAAGTCTATTAGAAAACCTTCCTGGAATCCCAGTCAGGGGGTTGGAAATATACATGTCTCAACATTGCCAGAGCTCAGAGTAGTAAACATTAAGCTTTAGCAAACAAATAATTAATTGGGCTGTAGGAGGAACCAGTATACTTTTAATATTATCATTTCCAGCAGTTTCACTGCTTAAATGTATTTTAAGATCAGGAGTCAAATTCATAAACATTTTAAATTAATCTCTGTGTACCCACATTTGCGAGATTTGACTGGACAAAAAATAATTAGCGACAAGATTTGAGCCCAAATTAGCGTTTGTCGATCTATCAGCCCACCTCTTATCTCTGTGTACCCGCATTTGCGCGTCCACTTGTGCATGTGCGTGTACCCACAATTGCGTGGAGGAAGAGTGGAAAACACGCATAGAGTGTGCAAACTCAAACGATCTGGCAGACACAAACTCTACGTAATTTAGCAACACGTACACGCTTTAGTACTAATTACGCTAATAGATCAGGAATTGGGAAGTGAGTCCACATTTGCGTAGAGGGAGAGTGAAAAAACCGCTTGTTTACCTAGCTGAGAGTCCTAGAAATGCCGTACGAGCACCACTAATATCACGAGGGTATTTGCTAAATAAAGCGCACCCGCGGTTGCACGTAGTGCTGCGTTGAGCCAGCACATCTGTTCGCGTCGGTAGGTAGGAGCGGTCTAACGAATTACGGGATCTGCAAAGGGTCTTATGGACAGATGTGTGTTGCGCAACCGCAGCCGATACAAGTGACGTGCCCATTGAGAAGATTATAAATATATGTCAAATCATTACATTCGGTCATTTCAATTTCTAATTGGGTCATTTACGCATCAAGATGAATTTTAACGCTCTGGAAAATTGTCTAAATTCAGGTATGTTGAAATTAAGTTTGTATATTTTAATGGTTTTTTTTTGTTTAATACATCTGGGGCGTACAATGGTTTTCTCTTTTTTGTTAGTTGACGAGCCCCCAATGGCTACTGTGGGTGTACAACCTGTGGGTCCAAATAGCCTAGACCAGTTGCGAAACTTTACAGAAAATGGGATTTGCTTGGACGACGGCGATTGGTCTATGGGTAATAAACGGTCTATGATATATATATTTTAGAGGCTTGTTGGTGTTTTTTCCATGTAAATGGTAATTAATATGTATTTATTTAATTTAAGACTACTGGGAACCATACGAACTGGATGAAGGTTTGCGGGACAGCGTCGCGACGTACGTGCCTGAGGCAAACCCTGTGGTCGGTTCTCAGCACATCGTTATCGACCCCCCCCCCCTGGCCGGACCAGGCAACGCGCACAACAACCCTGGCAGTCCCTCGACGGCACCCCCCTCACCTGAGTCCCTAGACGGCGATGGAAATGTGCCCCCCGATTTTTGCGCTGATTTGGATGCCATCGACCGTCTGATATGTAAGTACCGTCTACAAGTAGCCACTAGTTTGAAAATAGCCTATATGTGTATAAGTCATTCACGAGCTAAGTTTACCTGGATGACAGCTCGAAATGTTACTAGAGGTAATCCCTAATATATCACTACGCCAACAACTGACATCTATCACTCTGGATGACTGTAATGAAAACAGATGGTAATATATTAATGTCATAATTAACCACGGTGATTTAGGACAACATTATTTATATATTTATTTGAAGTCGGACACAAAGTTTATTTATAGTTTTATTCCCCTTAAAAATCTTAACACCACTTTCACAAAAACATCTAATGAACATAGCTTCAAAACGGCGACTGACGAATCTAAACCATATGATTGAACATAACTGTAAATAAGTTTTTTACAATGATGCAGACACGCAGTTGATGGAAATATTTTATTCAGTTAATTATTTCAAAATACGATAAAATAATCATAAATTCATTTATTTTATGTAAAAAAATGACAACAATTTTCTCTTTTCCAAGTAAATACGATGCCTGTATTAAAAGGTATTTATGTGTGCATTATATTAAACAAAATCAGTAACGTTCCAAAACGAAAGAATAAGTACTTTTAATTAGAGAAAATTTAAGTTTACGTTATTTTAAATGTAATATATAACAGGTAATTTAAGATGTTTAAATTTATAACAAAACTGTGATCGTTTACACGTGTTGGCAACCCATAACCTAAACATATGATTTTCGAACTGTCATCCAAGTAAAAACCTATCGTGAACGGAATATAGCTCTCTCTCTCTCACAAACCACCGTTATATCGTCACTAGTTTGAAACCTCATGTCAGCTGCTCATTTTACGGAGATTGTACTAGTTCGTTTAGTGAATAAGAGAAGGCGCTTGTTTACAGTTTATTCCAGCAAGAGTAAACTTAATTCTGTCCACTTTCATTATGAAGTGTTTGCGTGGTTGTGTCCGTTTACAGAGCCAGAAGATAGCTCAAAAGCCTGTTTCAAACATTAAAGTAAGAGAGACAATTCTATATGTATGCAGTGCCAAGGGACACTGGTTCGGACCCAAACAAGGGCTGAAAATGAGAGTTTGGACTACATTTTTGTAGTTGTACTAGGGTGTATTTATTAGACACACTTTGCGAAAGGTCCCGGGATAGGTTCCCTATATGGGTGAAAACGTATGATTAACATCCAAAGAGTTAAATTAACTGCTGTGGTAGTTGTCCTAGGGTTCAACTACATTTATTACACACACTTTGTGAATGTCGGTTTCAGCTAAAGCAATTATGTTTAGGAAAAATGTAACATATTATATTAATACCAAAAATATTATACATTTTAAAGAGATGAGTTTGAGGTTCGAATATTACCAGGATAAGCTAGGAGCGTTTTTTTCACTCTCCCTCCACCAAATGCTGACTCACTTCCGTGAATTTTGGTTTCAGTTAAAGCCATTATGTAACATATTATATTAATACCAAAGGTATTATATATTTTAAAGAGATGAGTTTGAGGTTCGAATCTTGCTACGGTAATCTAGGGTCGTTTTTTTAACTCTCCCTCCACGAAAATGCTGACTCGCATTAATGAATGCTGGTTTCAGCTAAAGCAATTATGTAACATATTATATTAATACAAAAGTATTATACATTTTAAAGAGATGAGTTTGAGGTTAGAATCTTACCAGGGTAAACTAGGAGCGTTTTTTTTTCACTACCCATCCACGCAAGTGCTAACACACTTCTGTGAATGTTGGTTTCAGTTAAAGCAATTATTTAACATATTATAATAATATCAAAAGTATTATACATTTTAAAGATAAAAATACGCAAATGTTTGTAACCGTGCTTACTTTGACATGTGTTATAGTTGAATTGGAGACCGGAAATGGGGGAACGGTCCTCCCACAACCGATGGCTACTAGTCCCCCTCACCACACTGCAGGAGCACCGATGGCGTGCCTGGGAGACGGTGCTCGACCCCCAGCTGCAGTGCAGGAGACGGGGAGCGTGGAGCAGGCTACAGCAGGACCGTCTTCGGGCCCTCAACCGGGATTTAGTGGCCAGGTAAATCAGGTAGGAGGGGCAATGTCAAATGGTGTCCCTATTCGTACCGTAGAAGATAGGATTAAACAATTGAGACGTTTCTTTTATAGTGGTAGAGAGATTACCGTACAGTTTGGTGCTCTTGCAAGCGATCGTGAAGCATTAAGCAGGCTTGAAGAACAAATTACTAAATTATTCCATCGGCTGCAGGATCATGGCGTTAGCGCCGATGACCATGTCGGCTTACTTTTGAGTAGCACTGACTCTACGCTGAACCCTTTGTATGTCTCATTTAGGCGAGCAGATCAGTTAGACGCTCAAGCAGTGCTTGATAACCTAAGTCGAGTGTTGCAGAGTAATAGATTGTTTTTGAGTACAGCACCACTGTACGTTAAACTCAGATATTTTAAGGAGCCTCGCGGGAGTGGACGTTATTGTGATAAACTGGTTCCCGCAAGCACATATAGCTTAATAACAAACGGATCATTACGATTCAAAATGGCGACACACTTTGTCTTGCCCGTGCCTCGGTTGTCGCCAAAGCTATATGTGATAATAAAAGGGAACAAGGATGCATGTATGTGAAGACCTTTAGAAAATTCAAAATGGGTCATCTTATTCAAAAACTCAAAACAGAGGAACTATGCCGTGATACCCGTGTGAATCTTTTGAAAGGTGGTGGAATAAACGAGTTGAAACAATTTCAATCATACCTCTCCGAATACAAAATCACAGTGTTTAGGGAACGTCAGGGGAGACAGGTCCTATATGAGGAGCCTATTCTCCCCGAACATTCCTTTAAGGGCTACATTGATTTGTATTTTCCCGATGATTATCAAAACAATTTTGATGTCATAACATCCTCGACAGCAGCATTTAAGTGCTAGTACTTTTGTCGCGAGTGCCGTGTGCCATTCAGTAATAAGAATGTGCACAAGTGCGAGTCCGCGTGCAAAAAGTGACACGCTAAAGCGGTTTGTAGCGGAGACCGATATGTGGTCTGTAAAGACTGCGGGCGCTGGTTCACAAACCAGACGTGCTTTGATAACTATAAACTTCCCGGTTTTTGCAGAGGTCACAGGTCGGTCTGTGATGTCAAAAAGGTTTGCGAGGTATGTGGGAAATTTTTCAGTTTAGAAAAAGCAGAATATTCACATAGGTGTTATGAGACTTTTTGTAGAGTATGCAAGACCCATCGTCCTTTTGGTCATTTCTGTTATATGAAGCAGGCCCCATCAAAGCCGTTACTGGAAAAAATCAATTTCATCTTTGTATTCTATGATTTTGAATGCCGGAAAGAAACTCTTCTTCAAAATGTGGCGAGCACGTACTTGCACGAACCTAACCTATGTGTTGTGTATACGTGTTGCAGGGCATGTGTTCATATAGATGCAAATGACTCTCATTGCACACAATGTGGGGGCGATAGGACTTGCATATTCAAGGGTGATACAACAATGGCCCAATATTTGAATTTTTAGAACAAATTAAAGCTTCAAAATTTAAGGATATCACCCTCCTAGGCCATAACGCAAAATCCTATGATGGAAATTTTATTTTAAGATATATGATGAAGGTAAAAAAAATGGACTCCAGAACTTATAATGAACGGTGGGAAAATCATGTCCATGCCTTACGGTCTACTCCACTTTATTGACTCGCTGGACTTCCCCCCGATGTCGCTGTCCAAATTGCCCAAATCGTTTGGTTTGGACGAGTCTTTGGCCAAGGGACATTTCCCTCATTTATTCAATATAAAAGAAAACGCGGGGTATAGGGGTTCCTTGCCGCCAAAGGAGAACTTCGACATTGTCGAGATGCCATTTGAGGGAAAGGAGCACTTTGAGAAGTGGTATGATGCATTGGTCAAATAAAATTATGTCTTTGATTTTAAACGCGGGTTGGAACTGTATTGTGTGAAAGATGTAGAGATCCTACGGAAGGCTTGCCTGTTTAAAGTTTAGAGATATACTCATGGAGAAAGCAAAGGTGGATTCTTTCAGAGAGGCGTGTACGATAGCTGGAGCGGCCATTTTGGTTTACCACCGAAGTTATCTTAAGGAGGATAACATTGGTATTATCCATAACGGTGGCTATCGGTGTGCAGACCAACAGTCACACGTCGCTGTACAATGGCTCTGCTGGGAGGCCCATCAGCGCGGTGTCTCTATTCTTCATGCAGGTAACGGCCGTGAGGAATATGTGTTAGGGCAATGTTTAGACGGTGTTGTTAAACCTGAAGATACCACCACCGTATTTCAGTTCTGGGGCTGCTATTGGCATGGGTGCCCTTTCTGTTACCCTCACAGGACCACCCCTATCAAAAATAGTCCCCACGAGACCATGGAGACGTGCTATGAAGCGACCATGGCTGGTTTGGAAAAGTTTAAGAATGCCGGCTACACGGTCGTAGAGATGTGGGAATGCATGTTTAATGCGATGAAACGCACAGACAAGGTTTTGTAGCAATTTGTACTCCGGCATGAGGTGTATACCAAGGAGCCTCTCAGTCCTAGGGATGCATTCTTTGGCGGGCCTACAAATTGTATCAAGCTCTTCCACGAAGCAGACCTTTCTTGTGGGGAGAAGATCAAGTACTTGGATGTGTGTTCATTGTAGCCTTACGTTTGCAAGTACAAAAAATACCCCGTCGGCCACCCCAAAACTCACTTGGAACCAAATTTTCCATCTATAGATCAAGTAGAAGGCATGGCTAAAGTTACAGTGACGCTTCCACGGGATTTATTCATGCCCGTATTGCCTACACGGATGCATGGCAAGTTAATGTTCATCTTGTGCAGGAAATGCGGTGAGGAGAAAAACCAAGGAGCCTGTCAGCACAACGGCAAAAAAGATCGGTGGTTGACAGGCGTCTGGGTGATTGACGAGATCCGAAAATCCGTTGAAGCAGTATACGAAGTGTGGGAGTACAATGTATCTGTTTACGACCATCAGACACGTTCTTGCGGATTTTTCACGGGTACATTGATACGAAAATTAAACAAGAAGCCAGCGGATGGCCAGAGTGGTGTACCTCACAAGAGGAAAAGTTAGCTTATATTCAAATTATGAGGAAAGGGAATGGGTAAAACTCGATTAGTATGTAAAAACCCTGGTCTCCGCTCTCTGGATAAACTCTTTTTAACTCACTATGGGGAAAGTTTGGTCAAAGACCCGATTTACCACACGTAGACGTTGTTAACGACTATCAGGGTATCCACAAGTACCTGACGGATCCATACATCACCGTGGACAGCGTCATTGATGTAAATGATGAGGTTATGTTCCTCAATTACAAGGATGCGCGTGACACGTTGCGCCCTAACCCTAACACAAGTGAGCGGTGGCGTGCTACATGACTGCTATGGCTAGGTTGCACTTATACAGCATCCTTGTACAATTGGGGGACCGCGTTTTATATCATGATACAGATAGCGTTCTATTGAGGGGACAGAATTGTATCTATTCGGAATGGTATCCATTCCAATAATTTGGTAAAAAAGGCTTTTGTGAAAAATCGGAATTGTTTCCACTGGAATTATATCCACAAAAACTGGAATTGTATCCACTCGGAATGGTATCAATTCCAATAGTTTTGTAAAAAACTGCTTTTGTGAAATATCGGAATTATATCCACTGGAATTATATCCACAAAAACTGAAATTGGTTCCACTCGGAATGGTATCCATTCCAATGGTTAAGTAAAAAAAACTGCTTTTGTGAAAAATAGGAATTGTATCCACAAAAACTAGAATTGTATCCACTTGGAATGGTATCCATTCCAATAGTTTTGTAAAATTGCTTTTGTGAAAAATTGTAATTGTATCCACAAATGGCCGACTTGAGGTTTAACAGAAGGAACGTTTAACGTAAAAACTATGTCACACTGCTGATAGAGAGCAGCAGGATGGAATCTTCTTAACTTACTAATTGTATACTAGAGTGCAGCCCTGTCTAAAATATTTTCTTAAACATGAAGTATTTATTCTCTTTAAAGATTACACTGCATACTAAAACATTAATTTGCAATCTTATTTAACTAGTAAGATTATTTTTTTCAGGTCAATACATTTTAAAGTATGTATAGATTTCTATAATTTTAAAGAGATAAATCAATTATTTTATTTGGCAACAGACTTTAACCACTATGTTAAAAAATTATTATTGAAAATCTAGCTTTAATTTATTCAAATCTAGTGAGAAACGAGACACTGTTTATGAATTCTGGCAAGAATTTTATTAATGTGAATTGGCAGCACTGCTTTGCTCATGTCCTATGCTCAGTGAGCTCTAGTGATGGGAAGAATCGAGTAAAAGTAGTCGACTACACCTTTTGTGTATCGTAATCGGCTGTACTCGATTCTTCCATAAATACTCAAGTAAAATTAGTTGGACTGTGTTCTTCTTCTAGTTGCTCCCTTTTTTTTATCCTAAGATATAATACACAATATTGGTTTTCTCGCGTAAATATATGTATTTGTATGGTACTTGTGTACTTTCAGTGCTGGCCTGTTACAGGTCCTACGACTGTTGGCCAGCACTATAATAAAGGAAATTGAAATTGAAATTATTATTAGAGTTTACCAACATTTTTATTATTTATTACTATTGAAGTTTACCGACGTATCGACACAAGAAACATCATTAAGATTCCTTTACTCATTTTAATATGCACAACAATATCCATAATTTCTAAACTTTTTTTTAACAACCTGTATATACGTGTGTGCATGTGAGTGTAATTTATTTTAAAATAAAGAAGTCTTAAATTAAAATCATTCGATGACAATTTTCAGGGGACAGAAATAATAGCTTTGACACACATGACCCGCTCCCCTAAATTAAATTCCTGGATGCACCCCTGAATGTTAATATCTTCAAAATTAATCCTGCTGTAAGTACTAAAAGGTCTTGTTTGTCTATAAAACACGAATAAAGCTATTTAGAGAAAGCATTTTTTTTTAAATTTATTTAGCACCACGTCTTACTACCCGTTTGGGTTATACGCTTAAGTACTAATAACGCTAATGGGTGAGGGATTGGGAAGGTTTAATTTAGAGGAAGTGAACCCACATTTACGTGAAGGGAGAATGGAAAACCATCTTTGAAAAACAACCCCAGTTCACCCGACCGAGATTCGAACTTTGATCTCCCTGTCCCCGGCAATCTAGCTCAACACGAAATAGTACGTTAGCTAACTACGCCACCAAGGCGGGTGTAAGCATTTTCACTTCTTCTTACAATACCAATGTTATACAAATAGGTTTTATCTAATCAAAGCAACACTATTTATGCAAATTATTTATAAGCTAAACAGAATCAAGCCTACTCTATAAAAACACTTTTAACAGAGGGCCTAGGCCTATATCATTCATTACATCACCGGGAATATTTTCAATAACTCAGGTTTGAAGGTAATAGTAGTAATAATGTGAATGACAATTATTGTCAAGGGAAGGGTTTACCTGATCAGGATATAAATGGGGTGAGGGAAGCGGGAGTAGCTGGGCTTACAAAAAAAGATGGAAAGATAGATAATGCCAAAAAGGGGTTGAGGAGGAGAGGGAGAGGTGGTTCGTATAACAGTATTCTTGAAACCACCCCGAAATTATGGATTTAAAATTACCCGTTCCCAATCTCACTCAAAATAGTAGAGCTCTCTATCTTGAACTGAATCAAAAAGTCAACCTCTCACACCCCTTAATAATAATAGTAAATATAAGTTTGTGGTTTTGTTTATGTTAATTTGATATTAATAAGAGAGTGAATAATCAATTATAAACCTTTTTAAAAACATTTACTTTTAAATATTAACAACTGTTTGTACCAGCTAAGCTAATATGGTCACACACACACACACATAAGAAGTTTTATCGTGCTAGCTACAACCAGATTTACCATGACTACTATCGGTGTTCGAAACTCACCGGATGTTTCGAGATCATTTTGCCTAAATTATTTTCCACTTTATCTACACGCAAATGTAGATACACTTTCTCTAAATTCTACCTCTCATACAATTCCTAAAGTGTGAACACGAAGTTAGTTCATAAGGATATTGAGACGTGAAGAATTGAAAAAGCAGTAGACATTTCAATCAAGACCTCTATAAATGTCTTAAAAAAAACACTTTTGATTTAATTTGTGGAAATAATTTTTTCTTTCTCGCACCGGTCGGGCAGAAAAAGTATTGCTATCGTTAAAATAAAATTTGAAGTTTTGATAAATATCGACGTTTCATGACCCCCTGAACAGAAAAAGTTATTTTTGCTGTGTGTTTGTATCTCTGCATAGAGCCTAAGCCATTTCATCGATCAGGCTGAAACTTGATATCTAAGGTTTTGATAGGGCTCCCCAGAGAGGTTTTTGGAGTTAGATATCCAAACCTAAAATTAAAGGTAGTTTATTTAACGACGTTGCCTACTTGGCGAATTCGAAGCGATTTTATGAAGAGGGTTGCATCTTAACCTAACACACTCAAGCATAAAATATGTGGCCTCATCTGACAGTTCTTACCCCCTCCATGACTACCCTTCCCCTCTTTTGCTACCTGTGTCAGGAGGGTACAAACTCCACTCGCCACTCGGGAAGACCGGCAGGTCAGCTTTTCAGTGATAGAGATTCAAATACAACCATTTCCCGTGCTGATAACTAAGTGAGCTAAGGCACTAGAGTGACTAGACCAATGGTTTACAATCTGGGAGTCGCGACCCCATTCAGGGTCGTGGCATTTATTTGGTGTAATCACATTGCTTGTTGAGATTATAGTGTTATGTTTACTTTTTAAATTGATTATTACTATAGGAAGGTACAAAATTCAAATACAGTAAAACAGTTTGGTTACTAATTATGTTTCTTTTGGTTACCTAACTCAAGCAGTTGCTTGTTGACTTAGTTTGCTGTATGAGTCTCGTGTTAGGCGAGAAGCGTTGCTATCAAGCTTTCTAAATACCCACTTGGCTCGTTAATTCACTTTTGAAACATCTTAGTCGCTTTCATATAAATAATATAGCATAATCTAGTTTATAGGAATTAAATCAAACACGTGGGCTTAACGGCACGCTAGTTTGGTTTAACTGATGAGGTTAGGATTCATATTCTGACTGACGGTTCTGGGATTGATTTTCCCTATACAATTTTCCACTCTTCCTCCTCGCATCTTCGGGTAAACTTAATCTTAATTCAACCTTTTTCATCCCTAACACATTAGCGAAATTATTAAACATGTTTATAATCCAAACGGGTATTAAGATGCGGTGCTAAAATTTGTATAGCTCTGATTAGTAAGAATATTAAAAAACTAAAATTTAAAAACCAGGATATTAATATTTGTAGGCCATAAAGAGGTTGCGATGGTCTCCAAGACAAAAATTGATGTCAAACCCGGCAAAAGGTTGGAAACCACTGAACTAAGCTCGCATTTCACCCACAGGTTAATGTTCGAATTATACAAGTGAATTGGGCATTTTCCTCTTCATACTCATCTAAATGTTAGTGATGGATCATTTATCAATATATTTTATGGCTAGGAGAATTTAAAATGTGACTTGATCATCGTTGTAGATGTTAATTCTCGACAATTAGCCATGGTTAAACTCTATAATTTAGGTTAAGAATGGAAATACTAGGCTCAATAAGATTAACCTAACTCAGATCAAAACAGCCAATGATCATTTGATTTCGACGTCTGTGTCTGAAATTTTCGAGCTATCGTCTTTTATATAATGCGTGAGAGAAAAATAAATTTTCGAGTATTTCTTTTTCTTTTAACACTTGATAAGACACGCAAATTTTTAATATATGTCAGGCTATATTATATTTCGTGTGATGAATTGTTACTAAAATATCTAAATATCATAAATATGTACAAAACCTTTATAAATTTATGGAGCAAATAATGAATACTGATAGGTCGTTTCGCTCTTAGATTGTAGTAGATGCGCTTATAGATACTTACGTCTCTTTCTATCCCATTGGTATCCCCGTTAACGCTATTCTTTTTCTAATCAGCGGAGTTGCAATTACGTAGCTTAAAAATAAACACAATTATTTATACGAAATAAGCACCCAATATTTATTATACAACATTCACTGATGCATCTAGTGAACGCAATATATACTAAAAAAACTGATTCTTAAACCACTTTTTTTCAACCAAATTATGAAAATTAACATTGTCTTTCAGCTTCAAAAGTCTATATATTAATATCACGCCATGTGTATATTTCCACTAGTGTGGGAAATACAGTAATTTTATGGTGGTTGTAATAATTGTGGTGAACATCGCTTGCAAATACTGTCACCGTTAGTAATGAGGTTGGGGCTCGAATCTTTAACGAAACACCTAGCATAAATTCAACACTACCACAGTTGGTAGTGGGTGTGCCAACCAAGCTAGGCGTCCTGAGTTCCATTCCCGATATGGTCATAGATGTATTATTGATAAAATGTCGAATGGGGATTGAATATTGTTCTAAATCGTGCGCTGATAAGAGTATGACTGAAAAATGAACTGTATGGGAAAAAAGATTTTGTATTAAAATAACACGTTAAACATGCCAACCAATATTGTGTATTATATCTTAAGATAAAAAAAGGGAGCAACTATTTTTACTTGAGTATTTCTGGAAGAATCGAGTACAGCCGATTACGATACACAAAAGGTGTAGTCGACTACTTTTACTCGATTCTTCCCATCACTAGAGCTCACTGAGCATAGGACATGAGCAAAGCAGTGCTGCCAATTCACATTAATAAAATTCTTGCCAGAATTCATAAACAGTGTCTCGTTTCTCACTAGATTTGAATAAATTAAAGCTAGATTTTCAATAATTATTTTTTAACATAGTGGTTAAAGTCTGTTGCCAAATAAAATAATTAATTTATCTCTTTAAAATTATATCAATCTATACATACTTTAAAATGTATTGACCTGAAAAAGAGAATCTTACCAGTTAAATAAGATTGCAAATTAATGTTCTAGTATGCAGTGCAATCTTTAAAGAGAATGAATACTTCATGTTTAAGAAAATATTTTTAGACAAGGCTGCACTCTAGTATACAATTAATAAGTTAAGAAGATTCCATCCTGCTGCCCTCTACCAGAAGTGTGACAAAGATTTTACGTTAAACGTTCCTTCTGTTAAACCTCAAGTCAGCCATTTGTGGATACAATTCCGATTTTTCACAAAAGCAGTTTTTTTTACAAAACTATTAGAATGGATACCATTCCGAGTGGATACAATTCCAGTTTTTGTGGATATAATTCCAGTGGATACAATTAATATTTTTCCCAAAAGCAGTTTTTTACAAAACCATTGGAATGGATACCATTCCGAGTGGATACAATTCCAGTTTTTGTGGATATAATTCCAGTTGATACAATTCCGATTTTTCACAAAAGCAGTTTTTTACAAAACTATAGGAATGGATACCATTCCGAGTGGATACAATTCCAGTTTTTGTTGATATAATTCCGATTTTTTTGCAAAACCAGTCTTTTACAAAACCATTGGAATGGATACCATTCCGGGTGGATACAATTCCAGTTTTTGTGGATATAATTCCAGTGGATACATTTCCGATTTTTCACAAAAGCAGTTTTTTACAAAACTATTGGAATGGATACCATTCCGAATGGATACAATTCCACTCCCCCATTCTATTCACCGAACGCCCCGGCGATTGGAGTCCGCTGACCAGAGACTTTTTAGATGACCTCACTGATGAACTCCAGGATTATGGTCCGGGAAGCTACATTAGCGCCTTTGTATCTGGAGTTCCTAAGAATTACGCGTACAGAGTTTGTGTTGGTGGCGATCCTGCCAAAACAAAAACGGTGTGCAAGGTTCGCGGGATCACCATAAACTATGGAAACCGGAACGACGTTAATTTTGATGTTTTGAAAGCGATGGTCACCGAACTGCGGAAAGATACATAAAGATACCTTACAAAATTGTAAGAAAAGTTCTTGCGACTGTATGTACCGTTTCCCAGACTAAAGTCTACCGGCCTGTGTACACCAAACCTCGGATAACCAATGATTTTAATACGTTGCCGTTTGGGTATCACAGTCCTTGTAAACGCACTCGCCACGACTAAAAGGTGATTATTTACACGGGCTGAATAATCATCTTTTTATTCTTTCACGCTAGACACTTCCACTGACATACCACTTTTCAAAGATTTGAGATTTTTTTCATATTTTTTTCTGCATGAAAACAAGCATATTTTTTTATTTATTTTATCCACCCGGGTTACTCTTTTTTATATTCTTTTATTTGCTAGTACAATCCTCCGCCTACCTAATTTTTTTCTAGTCAATTAGTTGTTTGAATATATTTTAATTCTAGTCAACTGTTTGTTTAATTATTTATTTTAAATCTATTCAAATATAATAAACTGTTTGTATATATATTTATCTTAAATCTATTCAAATATATATAATAAACTGTTTGTATATATATTTATTTTCTTTTAAATTGAAAACCGTCTCTATGTAGATAGCATATTTAGTACCGAGTCCCTATATTGTAAATATTCACAGTATACTTTTCATTGCGTGTAAAAACAGTTATGCTTATGTTAATAAATATACATTGTAAATATTCACAGTATAATTTACACTGTGTGTATACTTTTTCACGATTTAAATAAATATTGTAAAAAACTGTTATGGCTGTGTTTTAACGTCTACACCCACACCTCCCTCCTATCCTATAAATACAAGCCCATAAAGCTTATAGGCTCAGTCTGCACACACTGATCACTCATCAACTAAAAAAAATAACGAAGCTTACGCCATCAGGATTTGAATATGTATTAGTCGATTCCAAAGGTAAATGTGTGAAACCTCCTGTTGTCTATAGGGGTGAAAATGTTGTGGATACCTCTCTTCATAAACTTGTTGAAGAAGAAACCATGATCATCGAGTGGAAAACCATTGAGGAAAAACCACGCCCAGTTCACCTGACCGAGATTCGAACCTCGATCTCCCCATCCTCAGCAGTCGAGCTCAATACGCCAAGCTCGTTAACCAACTACGCCACTGAGGCGGGTTTTTGTATATGTTAAATATATAATATCAAAATATTTGTTCGCGAACATTAAATTTCGTTGTTGTTTAGCGGATAATTTGTTTAGTGTAAATGTTATATAATATGTCAGCGTATATATTTTCATATTTAAAACGTAACAACATATTAATTTAAAATAATTTCAAGATCCTCCTAAGTGTACTTGTGATATTTTTTGTAAAAGTAGATATATTATTATATCATAATATTTTTGCGAACCTTAAATTACTTGTTGCTGTTTAAGTAACTAATTTGTTTTGTGTAAATGTTATATATTATGTCAGCATATATAGTTACATATTTAAAACGTAACAACATATTAATTTAAAATAATTTCAATATCCTCATGAGTGTATTAATTGTGATTTTTTTGTTGTTGTAAAAGTGTATATATTATTATATCAAAATATTTTTTGCAGACATTAAATTACTTTTTTTTTTAAGTTTTGTGGGAATACATATTATAAAACTGTTATGTTTGCGTTTTAACGTCTACACCCTCTCTCTCTCCTATCATAGAAGCTACGTCTCAAACATTATGGACAAAATACTTTCTCTTTGGGTAGCAACCTAAGTGACAACAACAATGTTGCAATATCCTTCATGTCTTTGATTCTCCAACTGACTTATTTAAGGGGGTTAAGAAAATAACATTTTATTGGCAGTTTTTTTATTGACAATCAGCAATTGTTTAATTTGAAACATTCATAACAACAACAACAACGAGCGGCAATATTATTTAAGTGTTTTTGACCAATACATATCAAATACATCTACCATCTAGAGAATGAGTAGGAGTCCCCTCCCAAAGGACACGTTGAGAGGCTCTAGAACGTATATTGACAATGTCTCTACAGTTTTCACCTGGCAATCTTATTATTCCAACAAACTCGAGCACATTAACATTAGGTTCTCTTCCGATAGCACAATGTTATAACTTTTGTTATTCACAAGTTCGTTTAAACACTTGACACGGTTGTATTCTTCAGGTCTAACGCACTGCACAATACCTCCTCGTCCCAACAGGCATCCATGTGAGCAGCATTTGGAGGTGTTTAATGTTTGTGCCGAATAAGATTGGAGAGCTTTGCGTAGGATCCGCAGCATTTAAACGGCATAATGTCAATTGGAGATGCATTAAAATAACCATTTTCGCTCTACTAACAAACTGCGTTCCCCCCTCTTACCTTTTTCAAAATGTCACCGGTAGATCCAATGACTCAGCAGAGTGCTACAAACACCTGAGCACGTCTAGTTTATTCATTCACTTTTAAACATCACACTTTGTCCTCCGAGATATATCATACAGCGTACTTTAGATTTAAGTTGCTTGCAATCCAAATAATAGATTGACTTTTGAAGGAAAACGTTACCGAAACGGCCCAGACCAAGTATGTAGTCTTTGGGCGTTTCACCTATAATTTTAACATTTGAAAAATTTTTGTACCTTGTTAAATCCTCGAGATTTACGGGTTCTTCGGACTTTACCTCCTCCAGTGGTGGTGGCGTGCACGCAGGTGACTGGTAGGTAGACGGCTCTGGTTGCGGGTACTCGGGCGACTCTGATGCCTGTTAGGTAGACGACTCTGTTGGCGGGTACTCGGGCTACTCTGATGCCTGGTAGGTAGTCGACTCGGGTGGCGGGTACTCGGCTGACACTGTGGACGACGGCGGCGGTGGTGTTGTGAAGGACGGTAACGGGTGGTCGAAGGGTGGTAGGGGAGGGTGTGGCAACACAACCACATCATCCCCCTTGCGAAAATTGTAAATGGCGCACGTTATATCACACATGTAAATCTCTTTGATTCTCTGGTAGAGTAGTACTTCCATCGCTCTTATCGTGTGACAGGTAGAGTCGCGCAACTCGATATAGCCTCGCTCCTCTATTTTGTAAATCACATATCTATCACTCACCGCCACACTGTGAACATTCTCCCCAGTCATATAAGAACACTCCTCAATCGTATGACCCACAAACATTAAATTAATATAGCCTGTTCTAAGAATGGTGAGCGTATCTGAGAGCTAAACGTTCTGTATTAACCGCTCCACCACCCGATGTTGTCGTTGTTAACTGCACCGTCTCTTAAACGCGTTCAAAGTTCACAATGGTAGGTGAACTGGGTTTTACTCCGGCGCAGGTAAATACCAATTTTTATTTATTTAACTTACACACGTCTTCATCTGTAAGATTACCAAAACGACAGGGTAGAAATACACAAAACTCGCCGTCTAGATAGGCTATTAGGAGTCTCCCGAACTTTGTATTGACAGCTTTTAATTTATCCACAGATTAATTTTGATCTACGATTAGATCACTTAATTTTACGGTCTGCACGGCATCGATAATATTTACCAGCTGCTGTAACTTGTCCATCTTGAACCACTCTACAAACGTTTATAAATAGACAACCAAGTGGGCGCCCCTCTTTATAGCACCCCCCTCCCTCATTCAACGCCACACGGTACAAGAAGAAGATGAACAGTATCACGATCTATTCTTGTCTGCCCGTCAACCTAGCGCCAGGGAAAAACCCTTTGACCGTGTCAATGACCTCAATATCTATTCTTGTCTCAACTTGTCTCGTTGGGCCCGACATACTGGCGCCAGGGTAAACCCAGGTTGCCGAGGTCATGATCTATGCTTGTCCTGACTTGTCGACCCACCAGACTGGCACCAGTGTTGCGACAAGAGGGGGGAAGTGAAAGCCAGGGGAACCATTTATCACACTCTACCCCCGACAACAATAGCGTGAGGTTCGTGCTGGACAGTCTGACAGAGCCTTGTGACGGAGGAACCAATGTTCATTCTACCCCCGACAGCCATAGCGCGAGGTTCGTGCCGCTGCCTCATGACCCCCCCCAAATAAACTACAACGCCCTAATAAATGAATAAAAACTCCAACACCTCAATCCTACCTATTAATTAATTAATTAACAATAATTAATTATCAATAATTAATTAACAATCATTAATAATTAATGATCAAGAACCAAAATGTCCTGGGTTGGTAGGTGAGGGGGCTGTAGGGGAAGGGGCAGGTCAGGAGGAGGGGAGGGGTGGGAGGAGGGCGAGAGGGGTGGGGGAAGGAGGATATTTATAGCAGCCAATCAGAGGAAAGAAGTTTAATTGAAATCACAATACTTTCTCGTAGTGTGACGTAGAGTGCTGAAACGCCAATCGGGCTACTTTTTACATTTATCATAAGATCTCTAACCAATGATGGTCATCCGGTGGAAATATTCTTTATTTTTTTGCCAAATATAGGACACAAGTTTTAAGATATAGTTAATTGTATTTTGGGTGTTTTTTAAAAGTTTGATTTGGATGTCGCTATTGTTTACCCGTAACAACCCACAGTATCACTCGTGGCAAGCAGAGACAGGTGGACCTGGTAGATGGTGGGGTACAACCCGTACTGGACGACACGAGCATGTAGCCCCTGATGGGGTTCAAAGCAATCACTATAATTCCTGGAGACATACAGTTAATAAATAAATTTTATTTTATTGAGGTCCTACGACCTTGCTCTGTATTGAGTTAGAGCTAAAATATTCAAATAATAAACAATTAAAGAGACCGATGAACATGTTTTTGACTGTTTTCCTTACCATCGGCATACCTGGGCGGCAGCAATCTGTTGAGTGCGGTTTGAGACATACCCCAGGTGGGATTGGCGATATTATTGCAGGATCCGTCCAAAGAGCGGTACGGTCGTAAGTTCAAATCTTTACAGTATTCTTGTCTCACTCTCCGACACATTGTCCCTTCTGTAACCCCTCCTACCTCAAGTCCTTGGCTCAACAGCTCCTCTGCTGTGTTGTTGCAGGAGAGGCCTAGACTGCAACACCACACTTCCACATTAGCTCCACATTAGCTCCACATTAGTTCACAAGTATGTCATAGTTCGTAAGAACCATACAGACCTCTAACCCTTTTAAAGATTCAAGGTTAAGTTTCCTAGATTTAAGAACTTCTCAAAAGAAGCATTTTAGGAAACTATATATTTTCTGCGTACAACCCGAACGGGTAGTAGGACGCGGTGCTAATAGTAATAATAATAATATATATTTTCAAAATTTCCCGTACACTTTGAAAGTATGAGTCTTTTCTTGGCCGATTACACGCTGGCCCTATCTTTTAGCCTTTCCCATAATGGAACTCATCAAGGTAAGCTTTATGGCTCCTAAGTTTTAAGGTGAATGCTTACAGTCTTACCTTGTAGAGTTCCATATAGGCTGAAATATAATGTAAACAGACAGAATAATAATAACGCCAAACCTTGCAGGTCGAAATAGAGTACAATATTTTGTTGAACGTGACTTTCCAATAAAATAACGTTGGCACTGTTCTTGTGTGGGAATAATAATAAATAATTCTAATATTTTCACATTGTTATATATTATTTTAATCCAAAGAAATCCAACATACCATATACAAATATACTAGAACTTCTGGAAGTCCTTGATAATTTTGTTAATAGAATCGACCCTTCCGTGAATGATGAGTAGCTCTTGTGCGTGAATATTAAATGTGCATTATAAAATAATTGATAGTTTACTATTTGTGTAAATTGCAAAATAGTCATATTTGAATTAGATGTATTTATTATTTGCTAATGTTTCTGTCCAATATTCATGTATGTTTAATTTCCTTTCATGAACACTTGTGGCGACACTGTCGGTTGCTTCACTTCCTGTTTGACTGACAAGACGACTGCGTGCACATTGAATGTTACAAACAATCTTGTATTAAATATACAAGCACGTGTATAGCGTAAAACTACTATAGTTATTTGACTCCATGAACCTCTCCAATAATAAATGTAACAAACTATGCGCCCAGATAACGTGGATACTTTTTAGCGCCACGTCTTACTACCCGTTTGGACTATACGCTTATGTACTAATTATGCTATTGGTTTTATAGAGTAGGAAGGTTATATTTGGAAGAATTGTACCCGTATTTGTATGGAGGGAGAGTGGAAACCATATTGAAAAAACCAGTACACCCGACCAAAGTTTTAGCTTCAATCTCCCCATCTAAATAAATAGTCTACTTCAAGAGTAGCGCCATAGACGAGACAGCAAAGTGTCTACAATCGGCCATAACAATATGTACATTATACATTTTAGTTCAAATGAACATACGGTTATAGATTATGGTAAGGACAGTATAATCAAGTTGCATGGGCGTCTAGGTCATCAAAATGTGGAAAACGTGAAGAAAATACACGGAAAAAAAAAATAACGTGAGAAGCAGATGAGAAATGTTGTGATAGTTGTCTGAAAGGAAATATTAATAGATCACCATCCGAGCGGACTGAACCGTCAACAATTTGGACATGCGTACTGGTACACATTTTAATATTTTTATATAAAAAACTGTATTTATATAAATTTTAATTTTCTCTGTGTCTTCTGAATCTTGTTTACATAACGTTAAGATGAATAAAATATGTGATATTTGTTGGGCGCACCTCCTAGGATCTAGAATAAATAATAATAATAATAATAATAATAAAAGATTTACCTCAGCTAATTCAGACAGTGGCACGATGACTCAATACTCGAGACCACCGGGGAAACTTAAAACTAAAACATGAACAATCTCACAAAAATGGATTGTTGAAACAAAATGTAGTAATTTAGACTACAATTTAAAAAATGTATTAAATAGACGATTATTGGAACTTGTATGGGTTTATTATTGTTTCCTTTTTTACCACATTCCAATCCTAACTATGAATTCTGGATAGTTATAATTCTAATTTGAAAAAATAAAATAGTATTGTTGAGACAAAAAGAAGAAGAGAAAAAATCAATACAATTATTATTTAGACATACAATAAAATGTTAATTAATTCTCTGAATTAGATAGTCTTTCTGAAATTTCTTACATGAATTCTGATATTTGATAAAAGAAAAAAATAATCATATGACTTTAAAGTTGAAGAGTTGGCTTGACCTCACCCATGAATTAGTCCATGCTGAAACAACACCAACTTGAGAAATTTGTTTCCCTTTATTAATGTTAACTTGTCCACAATTCTTAAAAAAAAACAGTCTAGCTCTTGCACATCTACTTAACTTTCCATTTGCTACTCGCACTTTACTTTATAAACATTAATTTACTTTAAAAATAAATTAAATTAAGAGCTCCACAGATTTGGCTCCATGTCAGACCAACACTGAGGAAGAAGACCCTGTCTCCTGCAGAAAGTCTTCAAAAATCAAATTTAAAAAATGTTCTATTCCTTACTTCCAAGTCCAAAGAGAAAACAAATATATTAAACCAAAAGATAAAATGTTGGCTATGGACTAGGGATAGAAATCAAATATAATGCAGGTTTAATATAAATATCGAAATATATGTGAACAATATTTTCCTAAAGAATTAAATGTTTATTTCTATCTATCAGAATTGAAAAGCGCGCTAGATTGGAGTTATTTACATCTTGCCTTGTTTCCTCTTCTACAATCACGAGACCCGCTACTCATTTGTTTGACAGATCTGCACATGTGTTGAAATCAATCATGGTCGACATTTAAAATAAATAAAAGAGGCGTCAACAAACTTCTTAGAAGGATAATTAATATGTTTAATAAAAGGTAAGTGTTCTTCTTTAAGTCGAAATTCCTTATTTAAATTATTTAAAACAATGTTATACGTTGTTCCTTCTGTCCTTTTATATTTTATTGAATGAATGTAAATAGTATTATTTGTTAGGCTGGCAATACAGTGGCCGAACTTTGAAGTGCTTAATTTCAAACTAAAATAAATTGGAAACTATTTATAAAAATTAGAAAAATATAGAGAAATACATGGTAGGGTGGCAAATAACGTTACAACATGGATGTGTGCGAGCCAATGAACGTTCCATTGTTCGGGGTTTCAAAGTATTTTCTACTAAGAAAATACATTTTTTTGGCTACATACTATATTTGTATTTCCTTCAAAATAAAAGTGAAGTGGCAAACAATGTGAAACAATTTTTAAACGTAGCCGAGAAAGACACGAGAAACCGAGTGAAGATAGTATGAGCAGATAATGGAACAGATTTTATAACCATAGAACTAAGAGGGATATTTGATGAGAAAGGCATACGGCATCAAACATCTGTGGCGTATACTCCTGGGAAAAATTGAGAGTTGGAGAGAGAAAGTCGTACCATTGTGGATGCCTCAGTGAATGGCTATAAACTTGAATAAAAATCTACGTGCTGAAGCAGTTAACACAGCTGCATCTGTGCTAAACAGAACAGGGAGAAGCAGTGTGCCTGACAAAGCTTCATATGAGCTAAAGAGAACCGGGAGAAGCAGTGTGCTTGACAAAGCTCCAAATGAACTAAACAGAACAGGGATAAGCAGTGTGCCTGACAAAGCTCCATATGAGTTAAACAGAACAGGGAGAAGCAGTGTGCCTGACATAGCTCCAAATGAACTAAAAGAACAGGGATTAACAGTGTGCCTAACAAAGCTCCAAATGAGCTCTGGTTTCACAAAATGTAGCATGTAATCAAACTAAAGCTATTCAGTTCACACGTGCATGTACACATGCCAACACAATAAAACGCCACAAATAGGAATCAAAGAGTGTAGACGAACTGTTTATTGGCTACGGAGATAATACAAAAGGATACCGGGTCTACTTTCTTAACGCAAACACGGCAGGAGTAAGAAGAGATGTGGCATTTGGAAAATATAATTAACAATGTCAAACAAATGATGAGGTTTAAGAGCACAAAAACTAAATAGTCCAGAAGTAAAACCTGCCAGAGGTCACAAATAATCAGGACGTGATTGTGAATCTGGAGTGTATATCAGACAGCAGTGACCTTGAAGATTGTGACCCAGAAATAAAAGAAGCAAGTCAGAAGAATCACAAGAGAACACTGACGTTAAAAGAGCAAGGGAAGCTGGGAAGCGATTAACGAAAAACCTGTTTCCCTATGGCATAAATACTTAAAATGAGTTCTATAAGCATGCTGAAAGAACCACTCATATGAAGAGGGCGTAGATAGTGTTTATTCTGAGAGATGAAAATATGCTATGGACAAGGAAAAAAAACATGGACAAGTGTGTCAACTCCGGTAAATAAACGGTTAATAAATTATATGCAGGCTTACAGAACGATTATGACAGCGAAGGAAACCATCTCAATTTAACGTCAAGTCAAGTTAAGTCAAGACATTTCCAGCAAAATACCCTATATTTGTGTGGCCTGACTTGAGATAGAAGCCTATATTTGTGTGGCCTGACTTGAGATAGAAGCCTATATTTGTGTGGTCTAACTTGAGATAGTAGCCTATATTTGTATGGTCTGACTTGAAATAGTAGCCTATATTTGTATGGTCTGACTTGAGATAGTAGCCTATATTTGTATGGTATGACGAGATAGTAGCCTATATTTGTGTGGTCTGACTAGAACTACCCACCTGTTCGAAAACTGCCTCTGTAGGAGTTGTGCTCCTATAATGATGGGCTCGTTCATCTGGTTGATGATTCTAGCTTCTCTTCCTGCCAAGTTGTTGTAGTGATGACCCATATCTGGGGTTCCATGTCTCAGTCTCACACCTAAGCTCAGCATCTGACGCTCCTGGTAACGGATATTGTCTGCCATCTTCACTCCCATCAGCAAGCATGACTCTACAACCGTGGTCAGGGAGGTTCTAGGGACTGAAATATATAATATATACAGTCTAATAATGAAATATGACTTTACAGCCTCTATAAAGGAGGTTCTAGGAACGGAAATCTACAAAATATACAGGCTTGTCATGAAACACGATTATACAAACGTGGTCAAGGAGGTTATAGGGACTGAAACACACATATACAGTCTCATCGTGAAGCCCGATTTTACAGCCGTGGTCAGGGAGGGATTGAAACATACAAATACAGTCTCATCGTGAAGACCAGTTCTACAGCCCTGGTCACTGCTCAGCGAGCTTCTTGAACTAAATTCAGGAGGGAAAAGAGGAACCTTAGCAATGTGTGAAATCAAACTAACAAAACAGCACAGCATATCATAGCTTAGTTTTCTGTGTGAATCGACCATTAGGTTTTGTGGATGAACTATTTGGGAGCAGTTTACACCAATAAATTTAGATCAATTACATTAGTTCTCCAAATGTCCGATAGATGCGCCACTTATAAATCATGCACGGTGATCATGTTAGAGGGGGGTATTTCTGGGTTGAGGTTGGAAATTCGTGCGTTTGAGCCTAGCCCACCCTTGTGGTGACTGACCTGACCTGAACAAGAGAGTTCCATTCTCTCCTTGTCCTTGTCCTGTTATCCTGGCAGAGATCCTCCTCGTGTCAGCTGTCCTGACCTGGACAAGAGACTTCCCTTCTCTTCCTGGGAGTTGTTCCTTGCCCTGTTATCCTGGCAGAGTGCCTCCTCGTGGCAGTCCCTGGGCGACGTCCAGAGGATCTAACCTGAAGGGTAGCTAAATCTCTGTTGAGCTTCCTGTGTGGGAGTGAATGAGGGGATATGTTCCCCCTCCCCACTCACCACACACTAAGTGTTTGGTGGCTAGTAACATCTGGGAAATTTTTTCAAGCCCCCTCCACGAAGTCCCCGCTGGCTAACTCAGTTTGAATACACATTGGAGTTATTCCTGAGTCTTGACGTTTGACTTCCTCCAAGGGGTTAACGCCCCTACGGGAGAGCCCAGCAGCACAGAGCCAACTCCTACCACTAATGAAGATAGCCAAGAACGATTTGGTTATTATTTATGAAAGTGGAGCTTCTGTTTTCACAAAGATTAATTAAAATCCCCATAACTGATTGCTGTGCATATGCAGGAGTTAAACTACTTTGTACGTCCAGTGCTGATATAATCAGTTGGTTCAAACAGTGCAACGCGTTTAATATCGCTATCAGCATTGAAAGGTGTGCACCTATTGTTCATCCTGAGGACACCTTCAATTCAGCGAAATATTGTTGTGTGTGGTGTGTTGAAGTTGAAATACTAGCTTAGGTTAGTAATTGTACAGTTTTTAAAGCAAGGAGCTTTCACGGCTGAGACAAATAATATATTTCTTCAGTAGATACGTTTAGTTTGACATTCTTCACAATATTAACAGCACTTGAGTATTTTTCATGGGCATAGAAACTCTTAATTATTTGGGGGGAGAGAGGGACAGAAGCAATCAATTTTAACTACTACTGGTGAAAGATAGCCATATTTATTTTTCCAACCCCAGATAGTTGGGGGAGAGCCGATTCAAGTGGAAAATTCGTAGGCTGTGCTGTCTTGCTGCAGCAGATGTTGATGGTAGGACTGACAGGTCAAACTTGGCTCTTATCGGCTGCTTTGCTATTGTGCTAACGTAAAGTTTGTACCTAGTCTGGTCCAGGCCATCGTTGACGTTACCATCATACACACGAACAATAAAATGTTCTCATGGCAAAGAAATATTGTCGGAAGAGGATGTCTTTCGTTGAAAATTAACAATTCTTCTCCATCTTCAAAAGATTGAAAGCAGTCCGTTTTACTTTCCTGAACATTGAGGAGATTGTATCACATACATGAAGAAATAGAATATTTCAAGTGATATATCTTAGATCCTGCTGAAGATTCTGACTACTAAGTATTTTTCTTTGGCGCGTTTGTGAACCTGGAACAAGCAAGCCGACATCTGAAGTCTTGTCTGCAAGAATAATCAGTAACACAATTAAGTATGTGTCCTCTTCAACCACAACTGATCATAGCCCTCTCATGATAGATTGATGGCTCTGCTTACGATCATGGTGTCTGCGTCAACGTGAGCTTGAAATACTTGAATGCTGGCGGATCTTAGCTCAGCAGCGAGAAGATCTATGAATCTCGAGTTGTTGTAGAATTCGAAAGGAATGAGTGTTGCGATGTAGCTGCTACCATTGTAGGACCCACAGTGATCTCCACTTATGTGTTCTTTGCCCGTCTTATATGTTCAATGTCTTTAGTAGTGGGTCCAGAATTGTATCCATCGAATATTACTACAAATGGCATAGTTTTGAATTTACGAAATATAAGTGGCGGCAACAAATTTGAGAGAAAGTAGATAATTTTGGAGCAACCCTATATTACGTAAATAGGACTTTGTGGTAAAATTTCACTCAAAGGACATATATTCTCAAGCACCGCAGCAAGAGAAGACCTAGTTCCTTTTCGAATAGTCGAGTCATTGAAAAGAGCAGGGAGAGCATGAGAAAGTTTATAATTTAAGCATAGCTCGCGTTCCTCTTCCATTCTCACAACACAAGCTTGTTGGGACTAACTACCAAATACTGTCCATCTATCTTTACAGTTCTGCTCATTGCTGCCAGATTCTTTCAGTTGTTTTTGTGCTGAAGGTGGACCTGTGTGAATGATTTTCCGATGATAGATTTCATTGAGGCAGTCACATCACAGTCACATCACAGTTCACAGATGAGTTTCCTATTAGACCATTGTTCAATTAAACCAGGATTCCGGGACGGCCTTTAAATGTAGAGTTCTGCCTTAGCCATTTTATAAATATATTTCTATATGTATTATCCCGACTCTTGCGAGAATCTCTCAGCTCCACGTGCTGATCAGAATTTACCGGAAAAACATCAAAATTATTATATTTCTTCTGTCACTGGCATTGAATTCACCCAGTGAGATAAGGAGGGAGCTTCCACACCACGCTCGTGGGTTAAACCTCCTTGAACATTCAGTGATCTCATTGGCCATGCCAATCCATGTTCCATTCCAAATCTTGTTGGTTCTGCATATTGTAAAAAACCTTTTTTTAACAAATCTCTTAAAAACAATAATTTTTGTTGACACATGCTCTTTCAACTGCATCATGTTTTGAAGGTACACTTGGTCTGATTTGGCTTAGTGAATATGACCCGCCACAGGCAAGTGTGATAGCATACACTTTACTGCATGCATGTGCAAACAGTTCTCTCTGCACGTATGCACATACACACTATTTGCATTTGTTCGTTGTATCGAGTCCACAGTGTTGCAGTGAGGCTATTAATAAATTCATCTTTTAGTCTTTTTTTCTAGTAAAGATGTGATGGAAACTACTGAAGGAGAGGTCATATCACTTGCAGTTGAGGTTTTATTACAAAATAGATCTTCAAATTTTTGCTGTACGTCAGCTAGTTTCTTTTGAACTAATAAGATTTTTCTAAAATTGTATATAATAAAATTGTAGCTATAGCCAGCTGTGTTAGGGAGTGGGCTCACCCGGCCCTGGAATAGGCATGCTCTGTGATCATATGTTGTAAGTATTTCTAGTATACACTTGCTCCCATAATTCTTCAATGCCACTACCTTCCATGAGATAACCAACAGTTTCTAAATAAGACATTAAAAGGTGGAAACCACTTGAGTAATCACAACATGGTTAAGAAGGTTATCCTTATATGTAAAAAACACAATATCTAGAGCTTTATTGTACAATGGTTCGTAAAAAGTAACCACGCACAATTTCTGGCTTTGCTTTTTACACTCCTCAGTGATATAGTGAAGATAAGTGTAGATCGTTAACAGATTAGTAAGAGCAAAGTTTTTGAAGGGCAGAGAAAGTACCGCTCAAGTCGAATAGGGGCGAGGATCAGTCTCCATTGACGCCACCTTGAAACTGCCCCAAGAAGAATAGGAATTGGTACTGCATAAAGGACCTGTAATCTACAATAGGTCAAGGTAGCAGGCTTTTTCTGAGAGCCCTCCATCAATTTACACTGAAGAAACAACCTTCAAATTAATCATGTTATCACTTCACAAAGAAAGCTATGCAGATCGTATCAGCCAGAGCAAATGTATTTTATGGTAATAATGGTGGAAGCCTCGACATTTATTTGTCTTTCATCCCTTTGACTTTTGAGATAGTTCTCATAGCACTTATCGTTTAAAATATCAGAAGAAAGACCACGGAAGCAAATGACCAAACCTCGTTTTCTCCCTGCAGGTCAGAAAACAACAGAATCTCCGTTGTGATTTCTATTATTTTTTTTTTTTCAGGTGTTTACATGTGAAGCACTTATATTATGAAATCTGTTTTAATTGTTTTAACGGATCCTCCAAGTAATACTGACAGTTTTCATGTCTTTCTAGCTACTCACACAATTTTTCGAATTCATTTGATTTAGCTGTATCTAGTGAATTATTGTTGGTTTGCACTCCTCTGCTACAGGGGGGTTCAGGTCCAGGCCTACTAAATAGAGGATAGTAATCGCGGTGATATTGTGGCTCTGCAGCAACCAGATCTATTACAGCTTTTATTTTCTTGAAAGAATTTGTCCCCAATCATCGACTCGTTTCATGCACAACACTCTAACGTTATTATTTAACTCCAACTCCAACTGACTACTGGTTTTAGATTGTGATACTCCTTATTAACAACCATGAGTTCCCCCACAACACAAACCATTTGTCTTTACATTAAAACTTGAATATACTCTTCTAAGATACTGGCCAGATTTTTCCTCCTGGTACGTGTTTATCACCCTTCGAGTCTAATACTTTCTACCATACTTATGCATCCTCACTGATTCTTTACCTGCAAGTAGATTATAAATTTCAACCTTTAATAGCACAATAGCTCTCCTAATATTTTCTAGACTAGCTTTCACCTCAATAGACTTGTCACCCTCTTTGAATTTACTCTTGCAAAGAATACACAATTCATATTCCATTGTAACGAAATCATCATAAAAACGCACACAGATCTATTAACTCGCGCGACAATCCGAACACCCGAACAATCAGCGTAAAACTGATTGTAATACACAGAAAGCAAAATTTCAACAACTGACTCTAAGTGACGTGTCCATACTTGCACGTGTTCACTGAGCGCTGGGAATAGGCCACGTTTTGTAAGCCTGCCTCACGTGCATGGTATTGTTCAATATTGTATCCATTTCTGGTTCTCATGTCCAACTATACAAATGTACTAAGGATGGTTTATATGTAATTTTTATCCCTCCACAACTTTTGCACTAAACAATTTTTGGTCCCATATCTCTTAATAATAAAAACAGCTTCTTAACCAAATGTTTGTCTTCTTCTCAATACCATACAATAGTAGGGAGCCAGTACAGTACCATACAATAGTAAGCAGCCAGTACAGTACCATACAATAGTAGGTAGCCAGTACAGTACCATACAATAGTAAGCAGCCAGTACAGTACCATACAATAGTAAGCAGCCAGTACAGTACCATACAATAGTAAGCAGCCAGTACAGTACCATACAATAGTAGGTAGCCAGTACAGTACCATACAATAGTAGGTAGCCAGTACAGTACCATACAATAGTAGGCAGCCAGTACAGTACCATACAATAGTAAGCAGCCAGTACAGTACCTATACAATAGTAAGCAGCCAGTACAGTACCATACAATAGTAGGTAGCCAGTACAGTACCATACAATAGTAGGTAGCCAGTACAGTACCACACAATAGTAAGCGGCCTGTAAAGTGAGATAAAAATGTGTCATAAACACATAATATACATGATTCATGTAATCAATTATGTAATTAGTGTTTCTATGCAAATTTTATTTTCGGTAACATGTTTTGTTCATCCACTCGGCTTGATAAAGTAAAAGTCCAAGGTATATTTCATTCCATTGTGGATTCAGCCCAGCCGAGATTTCTTGGGACTCAGTGGAAATTATTCCATTATGACATTTATATAGGTTTCCACATTTTCTGCTTGATATTCTGTTTTTCCACCTTAAGACGCTTTTGTGCTAGACTACATATTGTCCATAAGTGTCGTCTAAGCCTCTAGTACAATAACAACTGTGCGTGAGTAGGATCTCAGTTACTAGGACAATATCCTGTAGGTGAGTAGCATCTCTGTTACTAGGACACTAACTTGCAGGTGAGTAGCATCTCAGTTACTAAGACAATAGCCTGCAGGTGAGTAGCATCCCAGTTACTAGGACAATAACCTGAAGGTGAGCATCTCAGTTACTAGGACACTAACCTGTAAGTGAATAGAATCTCTGTTACTAGGACAATAACCTGAAGGTGAGTAGGATCTTAGTTACTAGAACAATAACCAGTAGGTGAGTAGCATCTCAGTTACTAGGACAATAACCTGTAGGTGAATAGCATCTCTGTTACTAGGACAATAAACTGCAGGTGATTAACATCTCAGTTGCTAGGACAATAACCTGCATGTGATTATCATCTCTGTTACTAGGACAATAATCTGTAGGTGAGTAGCATCTCAATTACTAGGACACTAACCTGTAGGTGAGTAGCATCTCTGTTACTAGGACAATAACTTGCACGTGAGTAGAATTTCTGTTACTAGGACAATAACCTGCAGGTGAATAGAATCTCTTTTACTAGGACAATAACCAGTGGTTGAGTAGGATCTCAGTTACTAGGACACTAACCTGTAGGGGAGTAGCATCTCTGTTACTAGGACAATAACCTGTAGGGGAGTAGCATCTCTGTTACTAGGACAATAAACTGCAGGTGATTAGCATATCAGTCGCTAGGACAATAACCTGCACGTGAGTATCATCTCTGTTACTAGGACACTAACCTGTAGGTGAGTAGCATCTTTGTTACTAGGACAATAACCTGCACGTGAGTAGAATTTCTGTTACTAGGACGGAAAATGAAGATAATCGGAGAGATTACGTCTCAATATTCAATAAAATTTAAATCACATTATATATTACTTAAAAAAGGCCTAAAAGTAAGAACAATTTGTCATATAAAAATGGGTGTGTGTACTTATGTACGCGAGTGAGAAGTTATACTTCTTTGGCATCAATAAATAGAGAATTAGATATTAGAAATTAATAATAAATACTTAAAATTTAAAATTAATAATTTAATAATATATATATAAAATTATTAAAAATAAAATTTAGAAAATAATAAATATATATGACATAATTTGTACTAAATATTATAAGATTCTTAATTTTAAATATTTATTATTGATTATTTAATATTTTAAAAGTAAATGAATAAATTTAATAATAAATTCAAAAATTGAATTTAAGTTTATTCATTTTTTAAATATTTATTATTTTCTTAATTTAATATTCACTTTTCATTTTTATCAAAAAGTTTTCATTAAATTTGTTCATTTATTTTTATAAATATTTATTATTTATTCAATTTAATAATAAATATTAAAAATTAATATTTTAATTTGATGTTCGATTTAAATTTTTATCACAAATTTTTTATTAAATGTTTTATTAATTTTATTTCTTTATTTTGTAAATATTAAATAACCAATAATAAATATTTAACAAAAATAATTTAATAATGTTTAGTATTAATTATGTTAAATAATAATATTTTAATTTATATCAATAAATAATACATACGGATAGTTAACCTCAATTATATTGGAGCACTTGAAAAAGTCTATAAGCACAATTTTTTTCACTAATATTTACGAATAGTAAATAATATTAATCAAAATATTCAATTTAAATCACTACTGAATATAATTTATTAGCACATATATAATTCGCACTTGTATGAAACTAAAACACGTGTTGTGAATGTAGAAACTAGAAACATGTGGATAAATATTATATATATGAAAACAGTGATCAGAGGCGACGAGCGTACCAACATGCGCGACTAACAGAGGTTCTATTTCTATTTTGTTGGTAGTTTTTTTTTTCGAGACTTAATGAGCGGTTTAGCTTCAACCTGTTACTTGTGTGTTACAGTGATGCGCGCGCATCTTAAAATTTCACTCTCATCATTTTTTCATAATGAGCCTAAAGAAGTGTAACTTCAAAAACAAAATATATTTATAAATGAGTCAAACAATAATTTTTTTTAATGCTACTAGTATTTATATGAGGAATCTACAAATTTGGGTGATTTTTATATATGGACAAGTTTCTAGAAACTATTATTAGTCACTTTTAAGTTTTTCTCTGAAGACAATGTTTTGTGTAGGCCTACTATGTGCGTTCAAATTATGTTAATCTAATTAAGATTCAATCGAGTTTTTAAATGAAAGAGAAGAAATTTTATATTTCTTGTTGAGAATGTAGTTATAAAAATCGTCGTGTAGATTCCACAAAAATTGGGGATTAATAATGATAGTATCTGCGAAATCGTTGGTTAAATGTATAAGGAAGAAAATAAGACGATTTAGTATCCTCTTCTTCATACACGCGTATATCTGAGTACAGTTTCATTGAACAAAATGAGAGGAACACTTGCTAGCCAAGCGTCAATCCGAACACGTATATTGCTGCCAACAGACATTGATAACTCTCAACCGCAGAACTAATTAATTGTTTAACATTTAAAGCAGTTTGTTTGAGAAGAGAGATTAGGAATGAACAAATCCGAGAAAGAATGGGGTACAGAGAGTTCATGAGATAGTAGACGGAGCAAGAATTAGATGGTATGTCATGTGATGAGAATGTTGGAGTACATGAGATAGTAGAGGAAGCAAGAATGAGATGGTATGAACATGTAATGAGGATGGTTGAGTATATGAGATAGTAGAGGAAGCAAGAATGAGATAGTATGGACATATAATAAGGACGGTGGAGTACATGAAATAGTAGAGGAAGCAAGAATGAGATGGTATGTCATGTAATGAGGATGTGGGAGTACGTGTGATAGTAGAGGAAGAAATAATGAGATGATATGGAAATGTAATGAGGATGTTGGAGTACATGAGATAGTAGAGGAAGCAAGAATGAGATGGTAGAGACATGTAATGAGGATGGTGGAGTAAATTAGATATAAGAGGAAGCAAGAATGAGATGGCATGTAATGTAATGAGGATGGTGGAGTTCATGAGATAGTAGAGGAAGCCAGGATAAGATGGTATGTTATGTAATGAAGATGTTGGATTTAATGAGATAGTAGAGAAAGCAAGAATGAGATGGTATGTCATGCAATGAGGACTTTGGAGTAAATTAGATAATAGAGCAAAAAAGAATTAGATGTTATGTCATATATAGAGGATGGTGACGTACATGACATAGTAGAGGAAGCAATAATTAGATGATGGTATGTCATGTATTGAGGTTGTAGGAGTACATGATATAGTAGAGAAAGCAAGAAATAAATGGTATGTAATGTATTGAGGATGTTGGAGTACATGAGATTGTAGAGGAAGCAAGAATGAGATGGTATGTCATGTAATGAGGACGGTGGAGTACATGAGATAGTAGAGGAAGCAAGAATGAGACGGTATGTCATGTAATGAGGATGGTGGTGAATATGAGATAGTAGAGGAAGCAAGAATTAGATGGTATGTCATGTTTTGAGGATGTTGGAGTACATGAGATAATAGAGGAGGCATGAATGTGATGGTATGTCATGTAATTAGGATGTTGGAGTACATGAGATAGTAGAGGAAGCAAGAATTATATGTTATGTCATGTAATGAGGATGGTGGAGTACATGAGATAGTAGAGGAAGCAAGAATGAGATGGTATGGACATGTAATAATGGTGGAGTACATGATTAATTAGAGGAAGCAAGAATTAGACGGTATGGTCATGTAGTCAGGATGTTGGAATACATGAGATAGTAGAGGAAGCAAGAATGAGATGGTATGTCATGTAATAAGGATGGTGGTGAATATTAGATATTAGAGGAAGCAAGATTTAAGATGGCATGTCATTTAATGAGGATAGTGGAGTACATGAGATAGTAGAGGAAGCGATAATTATATGGTATGTCATATAATGAGGATGTTGGAGTTAATGATATTGTAGAGGAAGCAAGAATTAGTGGTATGTCATGCAATGAGGATATTGGAGTACATTAGATAGTAGAGGAAACAAGAATTAGATGGTATGGACATGTAATGAGGATGGTGAAGTAAATGAGATGTTAGAGGAAGCAAGAATGAGATGGCATGTAATGTAATGAAGATGGTGGAGTTCATGAGATAGTAGAGGAAGCAAGGACTAGATGGTATGTCATGTAATGAAGATGTTGGGGTTAATAAGATAGTAGAGAAAGCAAGAATGAGATGGTATGTCATGCAATGAGGACTTTGGAGTACATTAGATAAAAGATGAAAAAAGAATTAGATGGTATGTCATGTATAGAGGATGGTGGTGTACATGAGATAGTAGAGGAAGCAATAATTAGATGGTATGTCATGTATTGAGGTTGTAGGAGTACATGAGATTGTAGAGGAAGCAAGAATGAGGTGGTATGTCATGTAAAGAGGATGGTGGAGTACATGAGATAGTAGAGACAGCAAGAATGAGATGGTATGTCATGTAATGAGGATGGTGGTGAATATCATATAGTAGAGGTAGCAAGAATTAGATGGTAAGTCATGTATTGAGGATTTTGGATTAAATGTGATAGTAGAGGAGGCATGAATGTGATGGTATGTCATGTAATGAGGAAGTTGGAGTTCATGAGTTAGTAGAGGAAGAAAGAATTAGATGTTATGCCATGTAATGAGGATGGTGAAGTACATGAGTAAGTAGAGGAAGCAAGAATGATATGATATGGAGATGTAATGAGGATGGTGGAGTACATGAGATGGTAGAGGAAGCAAGAATGAGATGGTATAGACATGTAATGAGGATGTTGGAGTACATGAGATAGTAGAGGAAGCAAGAATGAGATGGTATGGACATGTAATGATGATAGTGGAGTACATGAGATATCAGAGGAAGCAAGAATGAGATGGTATGTCATGTAATAAATATGTTGGAGTACATGTGATAGTAGAGGAAGAGAGAATGAGATGATATGTCATGTAATGAGAATGTTGGAGTACATGAGATAGTAGAGGAAGAAGAAGAATTAGATGTTATGCACATGTACAGAGGATGTTGGAATACATGAGATAGTAGAGGAAGCAAGAATAAGATGGTATGGACATGTAATGAGGATGTTGGAGTACATGAGATAGGAGAGGAAGTAAAAATGTGATGTTATGGACATGTAATGATGGATGAGTACATGAGATATTAGAGGAAGCAGGAATTAGATGGTATGGACATGTAATGAGGATGGTTGAGTACATGAGATAGTAGAGGAAGCAAGAATGAAATGGTATGTACATGTAATGGTGGTGGAGTACATGAGATAATAGAAGAAGCAAGAATGTGATGGAATGTCATGTAATGAGGATGGTGGAGTACATGAGATAATAGAAGAAGTAAGAATAAGATGGTATGGACATGTAATGATGGTGGAGTACATTAGATATTAGAGGAAGCATTAATGTTATGGTATGGATATTTAATGAGGATGGTGGTGTACATGAAATAGTAGAGGAAGCAATAATTAGATTGTATGTCATGTATTGAGGATGTATAAGTACATGATATAGTTGAGGAAGCAAGAATTAGATCGTATGGACATGTAATGAGGATGGTAGAGTACATGAAATAGTAGAAGAATGGAGAATGAGATGGTATGTCATGTAATGAAGATGGTTGAGTACATGAGATAGTATAGAAGGCATGAATGAGATGGTATGTCATGTAATGAGGATGTTGGAGTACATGAGATAGTAGAGGAAGCAAGAATTAGATGGTATGGACATGTAATGATGGTGGAGTACATGAGATATTAGAGGAATCAAGAATTAGATGGTATGGACATGTATTGAGGATGTTGGAGTACATTAGATAGTAGAGGAAGCATGAATTAGATGGTATGTCCTGTATCAAGGATGTTGGAGTACATGAGTTAGTAGAGGAAGCAAGAATTAGACGGTATGTCATGTAATGAGTATGTTGGAATACATGAGATAATAGAGGAATCAAGAATTAGATGGTATGTCATATAACGAGGATGTTGGAGTTTAGGAGATAGTAGAGGAAGCAAGAATGAGATGGTATGTAATGTAATGAGAATGGTGGTGTACATTAGATAGTAGAGGAAGCAAAAATTAGATGGTGTGTCATGTACTGAGGATGTTGGAGTACATGAGATAGTAGAGGAAGCAAGAATTAGATGGTATGGACATATAATGAGGATGTTGGAGTATATGAGATAGTAGAGGAAGCAAAAATTAGATGGTGTGTCATGTATTGAGGATGTTGGAGTACATTAGATATTAGAGGAAGCAAGAATTAGATGGTATGGACATATAGTGAGGATGTTGGAGTATATGAGATAGTAGAGGAAGCAATAATTAGATGGTATGTCATGTAATGATGATGGTGGAGTACATAAGATAATAGAGGAAGTATTAATGAGATGGTATGTTATGTAAAGAGGATGTTGCTGTAAATGAGATATTAGAGGAAGCAAGAATGAGATGTTATGGACATGTAATGATGATGTTGGATTACATGAGTTAGTAGAGAAAGCAAGAATGAGATGGTATGGACATGTAATGTGGATGTTGGAGTACATGAGATAGTAGAGGAAGCAAGAATGGGATGGTATGTCATGTAACGAGGATGGTGGAGTATATGAGATAGTAGAGGAAACAAGAATGAAATGGTATGTCATTTAATGAGGATGTTGGAGTACATTAGATAGTAGAGGAAGCAAGAATGAGATGGTATGTCAAATAATGAGGATGTTGGAGTACATGAGATATTAGAGGATGTAAGAATGAGATAGTATGGAGATGTAATGAGGATGTTAGGGTACATGAGATAGTAGAGAAAGCAAGAATGAGATGGTTTCGTCATGTAATGAGGATGGTGGAGTACATGAGATAGTAGAGGAAGCAATAACTAGATGGTATGTCATGTAATGAGGATGTTGGCGTACATGAGATAGTAGAGGAAGTAAGTATTAGATGGTATGTACATGTAATGAGGATTTTAGAGTGAATGAAATAGTAGAAGAAGCAAGAATGAGATGGTATGTCATGTAATGAGGATGTTGGAGTACATTAGATAGTAGAGGAAACGAGAATTAGTTGTTATATAATGTATGTGGGATGGTGGTGTACATGAGATAGTAGAGGAAGCAAGAATTAGATGGTATATCATGTATTGAGGATGGTGGAGTACATGAGATTGTAAAGGAAGCAAGAATGAGATGGTATGTCATGTAATGAGGATTGTGGAGTACATGATATAGTAGAGGAAACAAGGATGAGATGATATGTCATGTAATGATGATGTTGGTGTATATGAGATAATAGAGGGAGAAAGAATTAGATGGATTTTTATGTATCCTGGATGTTGGTTTACATGAAATAGTAGAGGAAGCAAGAATGAGATGATATGTACTATAATGAGGATGTTGGAGTACATGAGATAGTAGAGGAAGAAAGAATTAGATGGTATGTCATGTAATGAGGATTTTGGAGTACATGAGATAGTAGAGGAAGAAAAAATTTGATGGTATGGACTAGTAATGAGGATGGTAGAGTACATGAAATAGTAGAAGAAGGGAGAATCAGATGGTATGTCATGTAATGAAGATGGTGGAGTACATGAGATAGTAGAGGAAGCAAGAATTTTATGTTATGTAATGTAATGAAGATTGTGGAGTACATGAGATTGTAGAGGAATCAAGATTGAGATGGTATTGAAATGTATTGATGGTGGAGTACATGAGATATTAGAGGAAGCAAGAATTAGATGGTATATACATATAATGAGGATGTTGGAGTACATAAGATAGTAGAGGAAGCAAGAATTAGATGGTATGTCATGTAATGAAGATGTTGGAGTACATTAAATAGTAGAAGAAGCAAGAATGAGATGTTATAGACATGTAATGAGGATGTTGGTGTACATGAAATAGTAGACAAAACAAGAATGAGATGGTATGTCATGTATTGAGGATGTTGGAGTAAGTGAGATTGTAGAGGAAGCATGAATGTGATGGAATGTCATGTAATGAGGATGTTGGAGTAAATGAGAAGCAAGAATTAGATGTTATGTCATGTAATGAGGATGGTGGAGTACATGAGATAGTAGAGGAAGCAAGAATGAGATGGTATGGACATGTAATGATGGTGGAGTACATGAGATATTAGAGGAAGCAAGAATTAGATGTTATGGACATGTAATTAGGATGTTGGAGTACATGAGATAGTATAGGAAGCAAGAATGAGATGGTATGGACATGTAATGGTGGTGGATAACATGAGATATTAGAAGAAGCAAGAATGAGATGGCATGTCATGTAATGAGAATGTTGGAGTACATGAGATAGTAGAGGAAGCGATCATTATATGGTATGTCATATAATAAGGATGTTGGAGTTAATGATATTGTAGAGGAAGCAAGAATTAGTGGTATGTCATGCAATGAGTATATTGGAGTACAATAGATAGTAGAGGAAACAAAAATTAGATGGTATGTCATGTAATGAAGATGTTGAGTACATGACATAGTAGAGGAATAAAGAGTTAGATGGTTTCTCATGTAATGGTGGTGGAGTACATAAGATAGTAGAGGAAGAATGAATGAGATGGTATGTCATGTAATGAGGGTTTTGGAGTACATTAAATAGTAAAGGAAGCAAGATTGAGATGGTATGGAGATGTAATGAGGATGTTGGAGTACATGAAATAGTAGAGAAAGCAATAATTAGATGGTATGTCATGTAATGAGGATGGTGGAGTACATGAGATAGTAGAGGAGGCATGAATGTGATGGTATGTCATTTAATGAGGATGTTGGAGTACATGAGATAGTAGAGGGAACGAGAATTATTTGGTATATAATGTATGGAAGATGTTGGTGTACATGCGATAGTAGAGGAAGCAAGAATTAGATGGTATATCATGTATTGAGGTTGGTGGAGTACATGAGATTTTAAAGGAAGCAAGAATGAAATGGTATCACATGTAATGAGGATGGTGGAGTACATGAAATAGTAGAAGAAGCAAGAATGAGATGGTATATCATGTAATGAAAATGTTGGAGTACATGAGATAGTAGAGGAAGCAAGAATGAGATGGTATGGACATGGAATGAGGATGTTGGTGTACATGAAATAGTAGAGAAAGCAAGAATGAAATGGTATATCATGTAATGAGGATGTTGGTGTACATGAGATAGTAGAGGAAACAAGAATGAGATGATATGTCATATAATGAGGATGTTGGAGTACATGAGATACTATAGGAAGCAAGAATTAGATGGTATGTCATGTAATGAGGATGTTGGAGTACATTTGATAGTAGAGGAAGAAAAAATTAGATGGTATGGACATATAATGAGGATGGTAGAGTTCATAAAATAGTAAAAGAAGCAAAAATGAGATGGTATGTCATGTAATGAAGATGTTGGATAACATGAGATAGTAGAGGAACCAAGAATTTGATGTTATGTCATGTAATGAGGATGGTGGAGTACATGAGATTGTAGAGGGATCAAGAATGAGATGGTATGGACATGTAATGATGGTGGAATACATGAGATATTAGAGGAAGCAAGAATTAGATGGTATGGACATATAATGAGGATGTTGGAGTATATGAGATAGTAGAGGAAGCAATAATTGATGGTATGTCATGTAATGAGGATGTTGGAGTACATTAGATAGTAGAGGAAACAAGATAGAGATGTAATGGACATGTAATGAGGATGTTGGAGTACATCAGATAGTATAGGAACCAAGTATGAGATGGTATGTCATGGAATGAGGAGGTTGGAGTACTTGAGATAGTATAGGAAGCAAGAATGAGATGATACGACATGTAATGAGGATGTTGGAGTACATGAGATAGTAGAGGAAGCAAGAATGAGATGATATGTCATATAATGAGGATGTTGGAGTACATGAGATAGTAGAGGAAGCAAGAATTAAATGGTATATCAAGTAATGAGGATGTTGGAGTACATGAGATAGTAAAGGAAGCAAGAATGAGATGGTGTGTCATGTAATGAGGATATTGGAGTACATGAGATAGTAGAGGAAGCAAGAATTAGGTGGTATGTCATGTAATGAGGATGTGTGAGTACATGTGATAGTAGAGGAATAAAGAATGAGATGATATGTCATATAATGAGGATGTTGGAGTACATGAGATAGTAGAGGAAGCAAGAATTAGATGGTATGTCATGTAATGAGGATGTTGGAGTACATGAGATAGTAGAGGAAGAAAAAATTAGATGGTATGGACATGTAATGATGATGGTAGAGTACATGAAATAGTAGAAGAAGCAAGAATGAGATGGTATGTCATGTAATGAAGATGTTGGAGTACATGAGATAGTAGAGGAAGCAAGAATGAGATGGTATGTCATGTAATGAGAATGGTGGAGTATATGAGATTGTAGAGGAATCAAGAATGAGATGGTATGGACATGTAATAATGGTGGATTACATGAGATATTAGAGGAAGCAATAATGAGATGATATGGACATGTAATGAGGATGGAGAAGGGGATGCCAAAAAATGATGGATAGATATTTAGGAAAAAGACTGAAAGGGAGGCTAGAAAATTTTTGGGAGGAGCAGATAGCAGAATGTGTGCAATTGGGAGGAGGAGAATGGAAGAAAGATAAAGTAATATGGAGGCATTTTACTTAATTGACCCGCCCACAAGGATAATGATGATGTGGATGATTTTTACATTCATTCAATCTGCTAGTAAAATCTATATTAATAAAAGTCTAATGGTTTATTTAGATGTTTGTATATATTTCCAAATAATGTTTAGTAACGATCAATGGGATAGAATCTTGAATTTTGGTGAAAATTGTGGAGAAATCACTCAAAAGGTGCGCAACATTTTCAAACTAGAAACTGATGAAACATAAAATGTATAAAATATAAAGCGTGATTTATTAAATTAAATCATTTTGTCGACATGTTTGTTATTTGTATTTCAAAGCAAGGATAGACTAGATTGTAAATTACATATTATAATACAGTGATCTGTGTTTATAGTTTGGCTGGTTTGAATTCATTTCATATTAGCTAACAAAAAAGTTTTTATTTGTTCAGTGAAAATATTAAAGGAAACGTTAAACATATTTTTTTAAATTATAGCTTACATTTACACAGTCTATGTATTCACACAAACTGATTGCTACTCTAATTAAAAAACAGTTAACACTGCAGAGTAAAAAAACTTATGTTTATTGTTGGTTTGTGTGTGTGTGTGTATGTGTGTAATAATAAACAGGGATATGTAATGGAACACGTCTAGCAGCCGCCAAAAGAATGTGTCTTTCATTTTCAATCGATTCGGCCCAACCTTCCTTTTATTTCGAGACGGAGGCAGTTCCCAGTTAAACTAGCGTTCTCAATGACTATTAATAAGGTCAAACCTTGGACATGCTTGCTGTTCGTGGCTTTTTCCAGGCTACAGAGGTAAAGGATAAGGCATTGAAGGATCAAATCACTGATAAAGAAATACCCTACAGTATTCACAAAAAATATAGTATATCAAGACATTTTGTAACTTATTCACTAAAAAATAAAATTAATTTAGTTATTTCGAAATTTAGACACTCTTAATGTACTTAAGTGACAGAAATATACTTTTATAACAACCTAACCCAACCTAACAAAACGTATAAAAATGTATATATTATTCGATGGATGGATATATAAGTTTGGTCAAGCGCGTGAATATTTGACGTCACTGATAGATGACCTTGTTAGCTGACATCACAATATAGAATAAAGGTAGCAGATTATATAAAATGGAAAAGCTATATAATGTTCATCGGTATCACATATCTTATTAATATTATTTGAGGTGCTTAACATGCACTTTCTGAACTGACTAGATTATATAAGCACACAACTTAAAAACTAATTTAAATATAGAGCAGACATAAGATCCAGGTCCCAGCCGTTAATTCACCCCTGTGAAAAAAACCACACTTCACTAATGATAGATTTTACGGCCGTGCTGGGATTCGAACCCGGGATCCTTAGGTCAGAAGGCAGACATAATGCTTACTAAGATAAAGGGTACATCAACATAATTTAAGATTGATTGTCTATGACCCAAAAAAGGAAAATTAAGAACTGTCTAAAATATCAAACGTGTTCATATTATACTTTTACTAATATAATTATCTTATAAAATGTTCGATAAAAGAAGGGAAAACTTGCCAATAATCTTACTGTGTATTGGTATAAGATGAAACCTTATGTACCTGAAGACATCCCACATTTTTGAGGGAAAGCTTCTTCCACTGTTGATCTCATGTCCACATTGTTATCTATTAAACTGTCGGATCCACGCCCGAAATTGAAAGGACAGCCGCCATGAGACGGGCTATGATAGCTCATGAAAGCTTGCACTCGCCCACTCCTATCTATAACCCCCAAACTACAAACTAACACAATCCAGCAATGCCGCGCAACGTCCATTGTTGTTATGTTCTGTGAACTGAGCCCGCCACTTGTCAAACATCAACTCTTCCAGTGTCGAGCCTGGAGACACTTCAAGTCTTCACTGGCTTATCTTGCAGACGTGACTCCCCACCGACCAACCAGAGGGATGAGTCATTTGATATGTCGCTATTGGTCGGTCTACTGTGCCAGATTATCATTTAGTTTAATTATGCACGCAAACACAAGATGTCACGATTACCTTAAAAATGTTGTGACTCCCATTCAATAATACTAATAATAATAATATGTTTAGAAGATCCATAAATGGTTTGAAATCAACAACACGTTTGTCACCGTACGCAGCACAGACGCTCTCCAGTTACAACATAAACATTTATTTGAATTAAAGTTGCTTAGTAAAACATAACCTTGTTTGGAATATTGTGTTACGTTCTTTCAACAAGAAAGCATTGTCTATTTTTAATTCACAAATAACTTTTATTTTAGTGTACTAAACTAGATATCCTGCATGTTTTAGTTTCCAAACGGCTCACAAAACATTTAATTCATAGTTTTATAATATTTTTACGTTGAAAATATTGGTTCCTCCATGGTCTAAATTATCATTAAACCTCTTAATGTACAGTCAAGAACATAAATAATAAAATATATTATGTTTCCCTTGATTTGGTGGTGAATTATGAAATAATGTTGTTTTTAAAGTGCTTAGAGCAATATTAAAATACATAATGATAACATAAGCGCATTGATATTTACAGCGTGATATTGTGCTATACTACTGGTGGAATTGTTTACTAGTCGATTGTTTATTGTTATTTCATCAACGGTGATAAAGTGACTGAACATTGAAGTGCTTCAAGCATTTCATTCAGTCCAGGGACAGGGGGCAAGGGGAGGGGGCTGTTTGGGGGCAAAAGTTAACCCACTCACAAATTTAATATTAATATAATATTATTGTAGTCCTCAATGCCTCGGTTAGTACCTGATTAAAGTTTTATAATATATCTAAAACACCAATTATATGTTTAAAATATATTAAATAACATCAAGAAAGATTAAAGATTTTGAAAATTATCTGCCCTCCTCCAAATAAATGTTAGGATAAGGCCTAGAGCACGTCTTGGGTATTATATTCGTGATGATCAGCAAATAAACACTGATAAACTGGAGGAGTTGTTTTTACAAAGTGGCAAGTGAAAGATCTGGAGTCTGGTTGCTGTGTTGTTCATTGATCACAGACTCCACCGTCATTAATAATTAATTCAACTTACTTTGGTCAAACATTTCCTGTTCGCTCTCTTCCAATCCCCCTGTCCGTACGTTTTGAAATATTATTGCAGGAAGAAACTTGTACAAAACACCAACATTTTCTCTGCTATCAGTGTTGATATTATTTGAGGCTAATATTTGATACTATTTGATAGTATTTGACACAATTCATCAAAAGTGGCAGCTGCAAATCAAGACTTAACGTATATTAAAACTGTTATATCATATTCTTTGAATGTCCAAAAGGTTTCTTTCTCTTCAGATGACCGCTACGTCGCTGCTATAAAGATGTGTATGTTCCCACTCGGCTGCTATATAGAGGTGTATGTTCCCACTCGGCTGCTATATAGAGGTGTATGTTCACACTCGGCTGCTATATAGAGGTGTATGTTCACACTCGGCTGCTATATAGAGGTGTATGTTCACACTCGGCTGCTATATAGAGGTGTATGTTCACACTCGGCTGCTATATAGAGGTGTATGTTCACAATCGGCTGCTATATAGATGCCACACATGAACACGGTGGTGGTATTTCATTACAAGAAAGAGAAATATGAGCGTGTGGTTACTTTGCTGGGAGAAATTTTATTTGTTTATTCTAGAATGTTTACCAATGAAGTTGACCTTGAAACACAAGAGTTGGTGTCGTCCATTTAGTTCATTATGTAAGCATAATTTAATAATATAAAAACGTACTTTGTAAGGTATATAGTAATTCTGAACAAAGTTAGACTACTGTACGCTCAACATTGCCTGGCTCGTACCCAGGACGCCGGGGTTCAAAACTAACATGCTGCAATTGGATTGGTTCTCGCTTTTTTTTAACTGGGAGCTTGGAGCTGAGTCTCTCCCCGAGAGGAGCAATCCAGGATTTCACCCCAAGACTTTTCCCTATTACTTTAATCTATTTTTAGATTTCTCATAACAAGAATTTCCATGTCATGTTATTGGAACATGAAAAAAAAGTCACAAAGGACATAAAAGTTCGGGAAATGTAGACCGATGCAATATTTTGCTACAAGATTCTTAGTTTTTATTCTCTGATTAAAGCTGCATCGGCCGAAGTCATCCTCATACTGGATGTTGACGTTTCAAATGAAGAGACATGCAACTTGAATTGAGATTGAAATGTCTGGTCTCCATGTCGATTTAACTAAATAATAACTAAATAAGGAATAGCTATTCAAACTAGTAAATATAAACACAAATTAAAAATAGGACAAAAGTATTACGTTAATTAATTTGATAAACTAGGAACTGGAATATTCTTAGTAGACAATTTAATAGCACCATAAAAAGGATGATAAACACAAATATAGCCCAATTTATTTGTTAACTTGCAAATTTGAATATAGCCTAAAATCTTACACACAAATAATGTTAAAAATGCAATTCTTATGGACAGATATAAATCATTATATATAATCTACGCCACTATGATAACCTCTGTTACAGAAACCTAATGAATAATGGCATCACAGTTCACCAAGGAGCGTAAGTGAAAGAATATACACTGTTACAGAAACCTAATAAAAATGAGCATCGTGATTTGTCAAATAGCATAACGGTTCACTGAGTTGTAGCAAAATAACTTATTTATTTTAATTGTTCAGTCGCTCCTGGTTGGGCGCTAGTTTCCTCCTTGATTTCTAAACATGCATCCCCTTTAAGATAGTCATCATATATTTGTTGGTTTATATTTAGGGTTGTATTAGTCTGTGGTATCGGTAAGGTATTTTGAGATCAGAAAATATGGCTTAGGGTAGTCTTACTTTCAAAAGTTATTTTCAATCATAGAGAAAGCTTCTTTTTTCTGATTTCTTAAGACATTTTGAGGCCCATATTTCAACCAACTGGGACGCAATTTGTACACTGCGTCTGCCATTTTGGAGTATTCAAGTTTAAGATTTTCCTCATAAAGATAACACGCTACATAACGTCTATACAAAGTTTAAGCTCTCTATGACTAATTTTGTATCTTTATCCCACCGTTTTGGATTCAGCATTTTGGATTTCTTAGGTTTGGGACCTTTTTCATAAATATTGAATACTCCATAGCATCCATACCATATTTCCACTTTATAAGAATCAATTTGTACTTTTCATCCGCCATTTCGGATCTAATATTTCTAATTTTTCAAGTTTCAGGTTTTTTCATAAAGAGTGAATGATATAAAACGTCCATACCAAATTTCAACTCTCTATGGCAGGGCTGTCCAACTTTAAGTTAGCAAAGGACCTCATTTTATATTCCTAGACTGTGCGGGCAGCACACGTGGAAGTTAGGCCGATTGAATAACAATGTTTTTTTTTATGTTGATACTCTTAAACGGAAAATATTATGCTTTCTTACTGAGCTATTTTGTTTGATTTGAGATTAATTGTTTTGAATTTTCTAGTCTAATCTAATTCATATTTTGTATTAATTTGGATAATTGACATGAACTAAGACCTAAGTGAAAATATTTGGATATTTAATGCGAATTATGAGTATAGAAACATTCAGTAAAGAGTAACTTTAATTATATAGCAAGCATAAAGATCATACACTAAAACATTTGGAAACAAAATTTGCACATGTACCTACATTTTTATTGGGAATGTTGTGGGAGGTCTGTTTCTGCTACAAGTGCTTGCATACCCACGGTGACATTTGTCGTGGCAAGCCTCAGACAATGGATCAAAGTGTTTGTTGTCTGAGAGAGAACCTATGAAACGTGACTTTATATATTTCATATTTGAGAAGGCATTTTCACAGAGGCAAGTACTTGTAAACATGGAAGATATTTTAAGTCAAAAATCACGGAGATGGGAAAACTGATTTTCTTATAAAAGCTTGAAGAAGTTGATGCCTTTTTTCTTCTCTGGTACTTAGAAAAGTATCTGTTTGTATGTCACGTAGTTCTAGATGATCTTCAGGATCTTGGTTTTCCTTTTTCATACTTAGTGGATTTCTAAAAACTATAATACTACCCTGAAATTCATCAAACTCTTTAAATCTTGCATTAAATTCTTCCTGGATGATGTTTGTGTTTGATGCAATGCTTGCAAAATTATACGTTTCATAGTTTTCTGCGGATAATTTCAGGCATGAATATAAATGAGCCAAACGTTTTTCTAGGCTTGTATTGAAAATTTCAAGTTTTTTTAAAAAAAGCTACTCACATGGCCATATACGGTTGGGATAGTCTCCTCCTTTCCCTGAAGTTTCAATTTTATATCATTTAAGTGGCCTGTGATATTTGTAAAGAGAGAAACTTAGGATCTGACAGTTTGTTAGCTAGATCGGCTGTTTCTAGCTTCACTTGCTGTCTTAGGAATTTCTAAATTTCTCTTAAAAGAGCAAAGAATCATATCACACATTTCCTGGCACTAAGCCACCTTACTTTCAAGTCCTTACGAATATTACAACTCTTCCAACAGTGCCCGAGAATTTCAGCTAGTGAGTGACTTATTTCCTCGGCAAATTGTGGTGGTAATGTTTATCACATATCTATCACCTCACTCTGCTTACATGATTTTTCACATAATGCATCTTGATAGAAAATGCAACAAATTCAAATAAAATTGATGCCATTTTTGGTAAAAGAGCAGCCAACATAATTGTATTGCCATTAGTAGATTTTGCACCCTCGGTAAACAATACATGTTCATTTGGCAAATCCACCATGATTTTCACTGCACTTTGGACTGCCTCGTAAATATCAGCGCCTCTAGTTAACCCATGCAGAGCGCACAAAGCAAGTAATTCTTCACTGGTTGGTAAGTCAGGTTGAATGGCATGAACCAAAACAGGTAACGGACTAATATCTGTTTGGTCAGTACTTTCATCCAGGGGCAATGAAGACTATTTATTCTTTTCAATAAATGCTATGAAAATAACTTGTGCTCGTCCGAGCTATATAAAAAAAAGTTGTGTCACACCACTACATTTTTCAAGGCACATGTTGACATGGATTTCCGAAAGATCGCCCATCAATCAAATGTATATGATGACATGGTAAACAAAATAACTGACAATAATATTTCATTTATTTATATTTTAAAATTTTGTGAGCTTTTTAAAGACTAGTGGTTTAATTTTTAAATAATGGACATGTCTTTTATGGCCTTTTAAACTTTATACTATTTTTAATCGAGTTTGATCAGTGGCGTCTCGTAGTTAAAATTAGTGGGGGTGATGCTCCAGAATTTTTTTAGCCTTTGTTTTAAAACTGTGTAAAAGGAAAAAAAATATTCAGGAAAATCTAAACAAAAAAAACTTTTTCATTTACTTTAACTTAATTTGTTACATTTCAAGCTTGATCTATTCATTTAAAAAATGAAATCCATTCTTATTGTTTTAATTTGCGCAATAAGTTCAATAATTGTATCCTTAATCTCTTGATGACAATTGAGGAAATTTTTCTCCATTGAAAGTACTGCAAGTGCATTTAGTCCTTATGTTAAATAAAATAACAGAAAAAAAAAATTAATAATCAAATTGAATAGCTGGAAGCAGAATAATAATCTAACTCTACACTCTTCTACACTTTATCACATTCAAGAATATGGTACACGGTTTTTAAGCCCAACAGGGTGACCTGGTGGTCTAGGGGTAAGGTGTCAGACTTCTGTGCTGGCGGCCGGGGTTCAATCCTCGGTCCCGGCACAGATTTATCTGATTTCCAAACCCTTCCTACACCTCTGACAAGACATCTTGTGAATGTGTGGAATGCCAGGCCGCCACCGTGGTTCGGATTCCACGTTAAACTGTAGGTCCTTCATTTCATCTCACAATCACCCTACCATTACACATTAGTGTAAGTGCGTATAACCCGAACGGGTAGTAAGACGCGGTGCTAATAATAATAATAATAATAATAATAATAATAATTTAAGCCCAACACACGCTGATTAAAAATAAACTTCCTTCCACCATCACGCCAGAGCCAGCACTGCGAGAGCAACAGTGCTCTCTCTACCTAACAGTCCCACCTTCCTCCTCACCCCCTCCTATGTGCAGATGCACACAAGTCAAACACCACGTCGCTGGCACTGTGAAGTGCACAGTTCCATACAAAGATTTTTGTATCTTTTCCATAAACTGGGAGAAGTCTTCTGGAGTACTGACATTAAGCTTAAGGAATATTTATTATACTACAAAAATAAAAAAGAATTAAAGAAAAAAGGACTCATTATATTAAATGTTATTGATAATATCAAGTGGAAATAGGGGGTGCTGCAGATCCGCAGTGCCTATAAACGAGCCGCCCTAAAGTTTGATTATTTACTTTTATAATATTGATGCCAACTTTGTCTGTGATATTTTAACTGTGAATTGTTCTTAGATTTATTTAGTTGGACTGCCTAAGTAAAAATAAAAAATCCTAAGTTTACCCCATTTGTATGACTGCCGGGACCACACGGAACACTAACGCAAATGAATATCAGAAACGCCTTCTCGGAACCGCGACAAAAATAATACTGTGCTCCGATATTGTGATGTAGTTGTGCCAAATACCTTGAGTATCAAAGAACTTGTGCTGTGAAGATAACCTACTCGCCCTGTTCGTGGATGATCGAGAACAATGTAAAGAACTTTGTAGAAGCTATGTTGTCATGCGCATGTTTTGTTCCCGATTGTTCCTGATTGTGACCCCCACCCCTTTTACCTGTCTCTCCTTTTTCTGGGTTGTGTGGTATATATATTGGCGTCTGAGCAATCAGTGGCCACTCTTGGACTTAATCGTATTTGGTGAAGGAGAAGCTCCGGCTTCGATTATATTAAAATAATGTAAGATATAAATTATTTTTCGGTTTCTTTAAACTTGTTCTTTTTATCTAAATTAATTTTCTAAATTCCTTTTTGGTATTTTCTAATAACTTTAAAACATAAAATAAAAATATAATAATTGTAAATTTCGTTCTTTTTTTAATGTTAATTAGTAGCAGGATAGAGGCATTTTTATCGCTAGTCGATCTGTGTTCTGTTCCTGGGTAATGATCGATTATAAACCTTTGGGTGTTTATCGATATGTTGTATTTGACTATATTACCGACCTTGAATGTTGTAACTATTCTGATATTTAGTTTTTTTGGGTAAAACTTAAAATATGGTCGCGGGAACATTAAACTTATTGAACGTAAATAAACGATATATTTATCAATGACGTCCCAACATTAACGTATAACTATTTATTGTTTTTATCAAATATTGTGGAATTGTATTAAGTAAGGTAAATAATTGGATAGAAATTAGGGTAAATATTATTTGACTTGTTTTAGCGTTTTATTGGTTTATATTCTGGGTGTTAATGGGAAATACACTTTGGCAATTAACTATTTAAGGATAACTTGGTTAATGATAAGTTTTCTCAGTAGTCTAGCACGACCACCTGGCCCACTACGTCACACCTGTGCTTTTTACCGTTATTCCGCCCCCTGCTCCCGCCCCTCCCGCCCCC
>CABFVZ010003662.1:46278-63790 GCA_902151445.1 Timema monikensis | reverse complement strand
CCCCCCCCCCCCTTCATTTCGTACAAATGAGGCTATAAAGTGATAAAAGTAATGGTTTCTTGAACCTTCACTGAGTCATACAAACAGCAGTTGATATGTAGAACATTACTGCACCCCTAGCGTGGCTTAGTCTATTTTAGCTCAATATTGTTCAATTATCTTAGTAGTCATGAAGAGTTTGGAAAACAATACATTCTCAACTTGATATAGTTAATATACTTAACAGAAACATGGATATATCTACTCGATTTGCTAACTAGTAACAAAACAAAAGACTAAACACCGCCCCTCTTTGTGATTAAAGAATATCTGCCAACCTACTAACCGTTTAGGACCTGGCAGGGGTCGAACCAACGTCCTTCTTATCCAGCACCGTTACCAACCTGCTTATGCCACGAGGCTAACGATAGACCAACATAAAATATTGACATACAAAACATTTCCTCAGCGGCCGCACATTTGAGTTTCTTTTCAAAACAACTCCAACACATCTATTATTTGATTAAGTTATGTATTGAAGCGGGACATTACCGTAAGTTAAACAGTTTAGCTCCCAAATCACCATTAAGTAGGAGGTTTGATTGGTCTGATAGTGGACATGCCGGGGAAGTTTTAGTTGACACACAGATAGAGGGGGGAAGGGACGGGAAATTGCCGGCCAACTCTACTATTGCATCATTATTCAGCCGTTCAACATGTCCGATCGATAATTTCACTCAAGGGAATTGGGATTGAATTCAATCGGCTTTTTAGTGAGCACGTTTTTTTCTACAAGCGTACACAGCTTTTATTAAATATAAAACTATAGTAGTTTGAAATAATCCAATGGGTCCACTAACAGAACTAAATGAATACAATCTATGTGTGCTTGTGTTTAGTAACAAGATATGTTCCCCTTGTTGTCTAGACTGCCCACTCAATGGAGCCGGAACATGAATACAATCTATGTGTGCTTGTGTTTAGTAACAAGATATGTTCCCCTTGTCCGGACTGCCCACTCAATGGAGCCAGAACATGAATACAATCTATGTTTGCTTGTGTTTAGTAACAAGATATGTTCCCCTTGTTGTCCAGACTGCCCACAGGCCAACTAAAGGAGCCGGAACACAGAATATAAATTAGGGCGCCATCTAGGAGACTGGCAAACTGCCCAGTTAACTATTTTAAGGTGACAGTATGTTGGAGGGGATTTCACTATCATTTGCTTGGAGACAGTATGAGAAAACCACGTGCAGTGCACCCATCAGTTCGTGTCAGTGGCACTGAGCTAACTTATTGTCAAGCAATACCAAGACCAATACCTCAGCTTCTCAAATTTCTCCCTCCTCCTCTTGAGTTTGATGAACACCTACAGCTTATGTCGTCATACAGCATAACATAACTTAGGCGATGTATTGATTTCGATGATATGAGTAACATCTTCTTATAAACTGGCTTCAGTTACAATCAGTTTGGAACTTAATCTTTATGAGGTAGTCATAGGTGCAGTCACCCTCTAGCTTTCCTCCAGATGATGACCGATTAATTGAAATGTGACGTAGGCCTATTAGGAAATCTTAGATACTTTTTATTCAACTTGCACTTTCTAAGCGAACTGACTATACCAGCAAATGACAACGAACTAGTTTAGTTCTTGAACTTACACAACCCCGAGTCCCGTGGTCGTTAGTTCAACGCTGTAAAGGCGAGACTCCCGTTTCAACATTGATACATTTTCAAACCATACATACCAGGTATAAAACTCAGGACCATTGGTTCAGTAAGGCTAAATGAGATTAGGTGTCGGGCAAGTATTATGAAAGAAAAATAGAAAAAATATTGTTTGAAAAAGCCCATCCATAAGTAAAAATTACAGCCAGGCATCAAGCCAGAGATGTTCTTCCAACATCCATTCCGATACTTCCCTGAATATAGATGTTCTTCCAACATCCATTCAGATACCTCCCTGAATAGAGATGTTCTTCCAACATCCATTCAGATACCTCCCTGAATAGAGATGTTCTTCCAACATCCATTCAGATACCTCCCTGAATAGAGATGTTCTTCCAACATCCATTCAGATACCTCCCTGAATAGAGATGTTCTTCCAACATCCATTCCGATACCTCCCTGAATAGAGATGTTCTCCCTGAATAGAGATGTTCTTTCAACATCCATTCAGATACCTCTCCTGAATAGAGATGTTCTTCCAACATCCATTCAGATACCTCCCTGAATAGAGATGTTCTTCCAACATCCATTCAGATACCTCCCTGAAGTAGGCGCCTCTACAAGACTTGGCATCGAGCGCCTCCTCTTGGATTGTTTCCTTCAAAATGTCTTGTAATTTACTGGAGTAAAAACCTTACAAAACGGAAGAAATAAACTCTGACAAAGACGATTTGTACTTAAAAAAAAACGTATTCAAAGAGCATGTTGTAAAATATGGCTTCCTTCCACTTGGAGGCTGAACTTGATGGGGTATTTTATTGTACTTTGTGCACATTCACTGAAAGCTCTGGTTTTGCTTACTGGAACGTGTCCAGGATATTTCTGTTGCGGCAGATCTCGTTTCGTCGTGCTATTCTCTTGTACGGGATATAGTTCTCCTGACCCTGGTCTGTGGTCGAGAGCGCTCACATGGACTCAAGTAGGTTACATGATACTATGGTACGTAGATGGGTACTTAGCATACATTTTAGTAAATAGAAAGTGTAATAACATCAATTTTGGTCAACACATGTTGATGTTAATGTTGTAGGTATTGCAGCAAGCAGTGTTAGAGCGCCAGAAGCAGATATTAGAGCTGTCGGCTATATTCAAACATCTTCAGGAACATCGCAATCTGCGAGACTACCAGGACTCCTCGCCAGAAAGGTAGGATCTCTGTTTTTTCAGTCCAAGCAAGTGTTATCGTGTCTCTCTTACACAAAGTATTTGATGATATTTCATGTGCCCATAAGTCTGTCTGTCTGCCCCTCTGTGTGTCGTATGTCTGCAACCTGAATGGGTTAATGGATACTGTTCAATCTTGATATTCAATTGTTACACGGTCATATCTCGAGTCCAAATCGTGATTTTGACTATCGCTCTGAAATAGACGGTTGTTCACGGATGACTAGTTTCTGAAAATTCAAAAATTATATAAAGCAACTTTCATGGTATTGTTTAAAATGACCATCTGGATAGTGTTTTTATGATAAAAACTTACTAAATGGTAATTTATTAGAGACTGATTTTCGAATCTAAATATTTTGAAAATAGCGTCAATGATTTGGTTCAAAATCGGTATCTATAGCGATACACGATAGAAAAATAAAGTATTTTAATTTTACTAAAAAATAATTTAATGTTAGTTTACTAATAACTGATCTTTGAAAATTTAAGATTTTATAAAATTTTTGAAAGTAATTTTGTGCAAAATGTATATCTGAAAAGTGTTGCATATAATTATCAAAATAAAGCACTTCTCTGAAGAAATATTACCAAAGGGCTGTTAACTAAGGCTACTGATGGTTGCATTTTGAAAATCTTGTTCCTAAATAAAATTACAAGAAAATATTTGCGATTTTACCATTTATTTGTATTTATTTTCTAGGGTTTAGTTTTAATCCATATGTATGAAACGTTTTCATGTTTTTTAAGCACCACATCTTACTACCCGTTCGGTCTTTACACCTCTGTACTAATTACACTAATAAGTTAAGGGTTAGGAAGGTTTTATTGAAAGTAAGTTTACCCAAATTTGCGTGGATAGAGAGTGGAAAACCATTAAGGAAAACCACCCCCAGTTGATCCAACCGGGATCGAACCCCAATATCCCCATAATTGACAGTCTATTGCGGGAGTAGTGTCTTAGACCATGCGGCCACAAGAGCACACTGTTCAATAGATAGTTTTACAAAGCCATATCAGCCTGTACTTGTAATAATTAAGAGTGTGGGTACGGCTACCAACAGAGCCATGTTAATCTCTTAGCTCATCCTAGTTTAGCATCAGGATATTCTCTTTGACCTTTATTAACTACAGCATATTCTCTTTGACCTTTATTAACTACAGCATATTCTCTTTGACCTTTATTAACTACAGCATATTCTCTTTGACCTTTATTAACTACAGCATATTCTCTTTGACCTTTATTAACTACAGCATATTCTCTTTGACCTTTATTAACTACAGCATATTCTCTTTGACCTTTATTAACTACAGCATATTCTCTTTGACCTTTATTAACTACAGCATATTCTCTTTGACCTTTATTAACTACAGCATATTCTCTTTGACCTTTATTAACTACAGCATATTCTGCATAGGACACCATTTTATTTGTTTACCTTTTGTATTCGTCTTAGCTCTTCCTCGATATTTGAAGTGAACACTTATAAATTCAACTATTCTCGACTTATTATAATGATTACTTTAAACTTATATACATTTTTTAAATCTCCTACCTTTAGCTTCTACTTCCACTAAATTGTTGGTGTGGTTTCCAGTTATTTATGTTGGCCTACGTGCTTAGTAAATTACTATCCCTCCTTGTTATCTGTTATAGATACTTCAAACTCCTGTGCTGCTAGGCAATACATTCTACAGCTATGCTTTGTGGGACTATCTACCAAGGTCTCTGTACTCACTTTGATGAGGCGGAGAGATATATAGTCCACAGATAGTCCGTTGATTCAAAACGACTGTACTCAGTTTAAGAAAAAACTATCGAATCAAATATAAGATTTATATCCCGCTTCTGAGGAGTCAATACGACCTGTATTTATTAGTACGCCTTCCACCTTTCTACCGAACGTTTCCTAGCTCACTGAACATTGGTGTTCATTTAATACCAGTGAAGGAGAGGAGACAGTTCAACTTGTTGGAACATGTTCCACCTTCCATCTAGATTTACCCATGCGTATACAGTCGAGGTAGCGGTCCCGCACACAGGAATGGATAAAATAACTCAAACCACAATACAGTTGAGAGTGCTTGACCAATCAAAACACAGGAAGAGGGGGATGGTAACACGTAACCTCTTGCTTCTGGGACTAGATCAAACCTAGGATCTGATCGTTTCTTCTGAATCAAGTCACTCTTCGTACGAGCACATTCACCCAAGAGAGAGACAACTGGAACAGATGGTGTGAAACTATATTATATTTTCAATGTGTGAATCGTCTTAAGAAAACTTACTCTAGTAAGGTGAAACAATAATTCGTAATTGTTCATAACAATAATTATATCAAACTTTACTTAAATTGACTTAATTCTCCAAGGCTCTTCGCACAATCTAAAATCCATACGTGACTGACAGAGTATTTATAGTAAACTCCAAATAACTGTTAGTCCTTGCAATACACTGTCCTTCGAACAAGGACATCTCCTGGGGTTGGCTCTACGTTGTTTGAAGATAAGACAGTAACATTCAGAAGATAGCCCTGCTTGCTCTAGCTTTGTAGTTTGTAATTTTAATTCGCAGGTAGAAGAGGTTAAAAATACCTTGGAGACCTTTTACTGTGTAAAAGAGTTATTAAAATGTGTAACCTTGTTACAACATGAATACGAAGAGGTTGTTTAACTCACCGACCCGGCCCTTGTTGACCTGTTCCGGCACTATCACGACTCGTCATACACACAGCAGCACTATCAACATTGGACCAACTCGAGGAGAGAGGTTCGCTTCCAGCCCTGTCAGCTGTTCCACGCCCAAGACAAATGAACTGCAATGTGCGCGAACTCGATGCGCGCCGCCCGAGCGTGTTCGGAAATTCTGTGAACTATGGTTGAGCGCAAGTTTGAAGGCGTGCGGATCAGTTGAGCAATGTTCTAGAACCTTTCCCCCCCTTACCCCTTTCCCTCTCCCTTTGTTCTCGCGGTTTGAGAGCACATGGCACTTTTATAGGATATATAATGGACACATTATGCTCTGACTTCAAGGTGAGAAGCATGATTATTGGATAGGCTTGCTAAATTATTTTAAATTCCTTTCGGCACTAAATCTTTATCTTTCAAAATTATCGTTCTGGACTTATATATTTTTATTGTCACTTAATGACAGCCAAATGTTATTCTTTGCCCTTAAGGCATGATACATTATGGGCGACCAGCCCCAAAAAAACTTTGCTTGTCACATGGTATTTAGTGGAAGATATTGTGGCATCGTGGTCATAAACTTTAAATTTACTAAATCCGCCTCACGGACATGTTTCGAGGTCTGATCACCACCATCTTGGGGGGCAGCTATGACATTCATAGGATCCTTTTTACGCACCTTTTGAGCTTTATTATATAAAGTTGAGATAGTTTGTTATTTTTGGACGCCTACTTACGTAGGCATAAATATTTGGGTCTTAATATTAATATATGCATGTTTAGAGATCCTATCAAATTGTTGGGAAAATTAGGGTTGTCAGTATTGGCAACTTTGGATCCATTACTCTTTTCCAATTTATCATTTGCGCTAGGGTTTGTTTTAAGGTTCTTGATTTCTATTTACGATAGGTCAAATTAATATTATCATGAAGATCATTTTGAGCGTTTGGAGAAGCGGTCCACTAATTGCAAATGTTCGTTCGGCCTTTGGGTTGTACTGTACCCCTTGCTTGGGTTGCTTTCTTGTTCAGTGCCTAATGCGTAAATATCTCACTCACTCAATGAGTTGTACTTTGTTATTTTTTTGTTAGTTAAAATATAACTCTCTTGTTACCACCTTTGCCTATTATTTGTGTGTAATGGAGAAAGGAGTGGGTAGCAAATGTATTGATATCAATGACTTAATATTTCTAGTAAACTACTCATTAAAGAAATCTAATACCCAGCTTTAGCTAGGTCAGGTAGGTAAAAATTAGATAGATTTAGGTGTTAGACTTAAATAGGTTAAGTGAATAAACATAATTTTGATCCTAAATTTGATAAAACATAATAAAAATTAATTTTTCAAAAATTGTGTATTGCTTGTTTTCACTTAAGATAAGTGTGATAATTGTATTTAAATAACTTGGTTCAAAAATGTTTGTTATATAGATTTATGCTTTTTGTTACTTTTAACAACAAAGTTTTGTCCAGATCAGTCGATATAAACACTTGTTTTGATGATTTTTTAAAACCATTGAACACATTTTTGTTTCATGTCAGCCTTTATTCTCTTGGTGACGTGAGTAGTTTGGAAAGTAAACGTGTCTGATAGGATAGCACACTACTATTTAAACATGCAGGAATATATTCAAGACACAGCTTTTATATGTCTTATGTACAGTAAACCATGCATCGAGTTGGCTTTTATATTTTAGTTTGTACTTGGAATTTTGTTCACCGTTATCTGGAATGCCTAGTTGAAAAAATGGATCATTTAAAAAGGATATGTATATAATCATTTTTAACACTACAAATAATGATTTCCTGATAAGCGTAGCTGAACTAACACTATATTAACTATGTTTATAATAATGGGTGACCTGGTGGTCTAGGGGTAAGGTGTCAGACTTCTATGCTGGCGGCCGGGGTTACATCCTCGGTCCCGGCAAAGATTTATCTGATTGCCAAACCCTTCCTTCACCTCTGACAAGACATCTTGTGAATGTGGGGAATGCCAGGTCTCCACCGTGGTTCGGATTCCACGTTAAACTGTAGGTCCTTCATTTCATCTCACAATCACCCTACCATTACACATTAGCGTAAGTGCCTATAACCCGAACGGGTAGTAAGACGCGGTGCTAATAATAATAATAATAATAATAACTATGTTTATTAAAATTGTATTCCTAATCAATGCACATGTTCGAATTAATAAACGTTGGAACTTGTATTTAATGCAATTTTCACTTTAAATAAATTATTTTGGTTGTCCGCCATTTATGATATTGGGATTATAGTTTTATGATTATTAATTAATTTTTCTAAATCGCTTTTTAGATAAGTCAACAAGTTTTTTTTGTAGGGATTTAGTATTTTTATCAAAAAATAGTTTCTTTTGTATCCTTACAAAATATGACATAAGTTTCTTTAAAACAAACTGGTTAAAATGAAATAGTATTGTTTGTTATTAACATGGTAATAGGCGTAGTATTTTATTTTAAAATAATATTTTCTGTAACACGTGTTTTTAAAATGTTGAGCTATAACTTGACCTAACTTGGTTCAGTTTGGGCCACTAATAAGTGGTTTATACTTATTGCTTTTTATAAAAAAAAATAATAGTATTTAAACCTGTATTAACTAGAGAGCTTGTGCTCATTTGATGTAACTTATTAAAATAGACTCATTAATCATTTAAAATGACTATGAAATAATTACATAAAATAATAGACTAATATAGAGACAGGGAGTAAATAATCGTCATGGTTTCCCAAAGAGCATCATGTCTTTCCAAAGAACATCATTGTTTCCCAAAGAACATCATGGTTTCCCAAAGAGCATCATAGTTTCCCAAAGAACATCATGGTTTTCCAAAGAACATCATGGTTTCCCAAAGAACATCATGGTTTTCCAAAGAACATCATGGTTTCCCGAAGAACATCATGGTTTCTCAAAGAACATCATGGTTTCCCAAAGAACATCATGGTTTCCCAAAGAGCATCATAGTTTCCCGAAGAACATCATGGTTTCCCAAAGAGCATCATGGTTTCCCAAAGAACATCATAGTTTCCCAAAGAGCATCATGGTTTCCCGAAGAACATCATGGTTTCCCAAAGAACATCATAGTTTCCCAAAGAAAATCATGGTTTCCCAAAGAACATCATAGTTCACCAAGACGTGCTACCAGGAGTTGTTTATTTTCATTATTGTGTCGGTCCTATTCAGGTGATAGTTTATCCCTCGATGTTTAACTAAGTATTCGCTAATAGCAGCGCTATGGATCCCCTTTAAGATAATATTTAGGTCTACTTATTAGGTTTTTTATTTCTCGGTTTATTCGTCTGCCTCTACACCATCAGAACTGTATACCATATTAAAAATGTTTGTTTCCATTAGTTAACAGTTTTGACTGCCGCCCCCCCCCTCCCCTCCCACTATTTATTCATTCATCCTTTCAACTTTTATGCTATATACCAAATTTCAATTTTATTTCACACTTAAAGGTAGATTTTCTGTTAGTTTTGTAGAAATTTCAAGCTACTGCCCCTCTCCTCAATCTATTTAGATTCCCACATACCCATTTTGAGATTTTGAAACTTACTTGGCTATCTGATATTGATCTTTTACGTACCTGCCTAGTTTAAATTTTAAACAACACCGAAAATAGTGTTCTTCATTAATTGTATACATTTATAACTCTTATAGTTCCAGTGTTTCAATTTTAAAGTTCAATTTACAATTTATTGAGACATCATTCGGTTATCCGTGAAGGTGTGTTTATTTACATGCCAAATTTCAATTTTATTCCACACCGAGAATTTTTTTCTGTGGGCTTATAAAATTATGAGACGTCATTTCATGGAACCAGTATTGAAATTTCAAATTTTCTGTATTTTTTTAAAATAATTTGGAACGGTTATCGTAACGACTTGAGGTTTTTAAATTTTCTATAGTACTTATAAATTATTCTTATACTGGTTTTTGAAATTATTAGCTTTCCTTCGACCCATATCTTAATTTTAAAATAAAACAAGAGTTTAATAATTTTTTAGTTGTTTGTGAAATTTATATTTTATCTATAATTTTGGAAATTTCTTCTCTTCTCCCATTTCACTACTTCCACATTGACACTTCCATTCCATAATTTCAGATTTTAAAAATTATAGTTTTTGTTATGGTTTCCATACAATCTCGACAAATTTAAATCTTCTCTAATAAATGGTTGATAATTTTAGTTTTGTAAATTTCAAGCCCTGACAATTTCTTTTCGCCCCATTTGGAATTTTAAATGTTCAATCTGTTTTTGTTATTTGGGCTTGACAATTTATATTAAATAAAATATTTATATTTTCTAATCTACCTACCAAAAAGTTTGTTTTTTTAGTTTTGGGAGTTATGGGAGTAATTTCAGTTTTAGGGTCCTTCATTTTCAAACTAAGAATGCTCAGAGCTTGATTACGGTTTGTGTTGGTTCTTACAACCATCCAGCTGGTTTCAATCTCCTACCACACTGAGGAGTAGCTTAGTCTTTTAGTTTTGAGCACCCCCTCATCACAATTACACCATTCCCCACTTATAAAGGTAACATATTTAACTGTAATTTTTTTTATTTGGAGTGTTCCCTACACATTCCTGATCAAATTTATTTTATTATGGTTTTTTTTCTCCCCTTCCCTCCTCTATTTTCTATTTGGATATACATTGAGAATATTTTGATTTGAATTTTGAAAAACCATTGATGGAATCTTTTTTACTAGCCTTAAATACCACTAGATATAAAATGTATTGAAAAAAAAATGGAAAATAACTATTTTTGAAATTTTTGATAACATGTATATATTGATTTAGAGTCAGCCGGCTGGAATTTCGAGAAATATTACAACAGGATTGTGTTAAGTCGTGTTAGAAATGCCTGGAAAATGAATTTCAGCGTGGTTGGACAAAATTGCTTTTTTGGCCCATATTCGGCCCCTTTTCAAATGTTTCAGGTTAATTTTTTTTCACTTCACTCTCGTATTCCCAGAGACCTCCATGGTGAATTTCAACCTTGTAGCTCACCAGCGGCTACGAAAGGAAAGATCTGGAAGGAAAAACGGACGGACACGACATGGGTTTATATTTTACAACTGAGCTTCAAGCTCATGTCGATGGCTCTGCAAGATTCGAATCTACCGTGGATTTTTACCTAACTTTGAGGCTTACCACCCTTTTTCCACTCAAATATGGGTGCCATTGCTCATTTACTTCTTAATACTACCCAACTAGTTTAGTAAGTATAAAAATTTGATAGCTCTTCAGACTAACAAGATTTGATAAATAAATACTTTCACACAACTTTTACTTCACAATTAAAAGCTCACTTCTTATAGATGGTTTTGTTATTGAACATCTCACGGATTTATATCAAATATTACATCTTTATTTTTGATATTTATAGGTCATTTAACATATTTTTACAAGAATAATGTTTTGTAAACCTAATAGTTTTATTCAAATTCTTTGTGATTGAGTGAATATTCATAAGACGTGCAATTACTTATTCATATATATATATATATATATATGTCACGTTAGATATGGTCCAATGTAATCATAGCTCATATGTGGAAGGCGCACAATTTCTACTTTCACGCGTCTCTTAGGAGAAAGGAAATATTTTTCTCGTAAAAAAAAATCAAATTCGAGATTTTGATATGTGTCGATGTTTTACTACTCTTTGAACCCGAAAAATTGGTGTTCGCAATGCCATCTCTATGTCTGTCCGTCTCCCGGACTAGAACCAAAACTATTTTACCGATCTGAATTAAACTTCGTCTCTAGGGTTTTCATATTGCTTCCTAGAGAAGATTTTGGAATAATATATCCAGCCCTAAAATTATGGGCCATATATAGTAAAAATTGATTTTTTCAAAATAATCTTCAACAATTTTGATTAAAATTCGTATTTATGTATTGTGTAACTTAGTAATCAAAATGACATATTATTTTCCAGAAAAATTACTCAGAGGGTACTTTAGATAAGAGGATATCTACAATTTTGATATATATCCACAGACCTTTGAGATAAGGAAAACCTATGATCGAAAAGTTGCAGAAATATTAAAGATAAAAAACTTTTAGCTGAAATAACTGTTTATGAAACCAAAAGTTTCCATGCTATAAGCAGATTTATTTTTAAAATGGAGGTCTGGAAAAAGGTGAGCTGAAAATGTACAGAACTACACCCTAGTTTCCAGAAAATTCTTTAAAATGGAAACTGCAAGATCGGATGACAATAAATGAGGGGGGAGGGGGGATTTACAAAATTCCTGCAGTTATTTTTAAATATCCTAGTAGTCAGTTTTACCGAAGTAGGCTGGTTATAAATTGAAGTTTTCAGCTGCCAACTTTTGCTCTACAAGCCACCAACCCTTACTCCAGCAGTTATTTGCTAAACATTCGAAATATGGCATATGTAAAAGTGTGAAACAGCTTGTCCTAAAGTCCTCTTGGAGTCTCCAAAGTGAAAAACAACTTGCCCCACTTCTTTGTGATTTACAGAGTAAGTAATGCTTGAAGTCATACAACTATTGAATACTGTGATGACAATGACCTTCAGAAATATTCAAGTGGAACTCAGAATGTAGCTAAATGACGCTCAAAAAGGTCCAAGTAAGATTCAAACCCTACAACAATAAAGTAAAACGAGGGACTGTTAAAACATGGATGTATTTCTCCCCTTCCTATACTCAAATACCATCAATTAACATAAAATAGCAAAGCAGTCATTAAACCAAAGTACAAGCTCTCTTGTTGAAAATATTTTAGAATAAATTGACAATTAGAAATAAGGAAAGACAGGACAAAATTAGCTCAAACAGGTATAAAGTAGTCCAAAGATATTAAAGTAGGTGCAAACCTAATAATGATTTAAATATAAAGTGTCCGGGACGCGAAGATAGCTCCGAGGAGTCAGCGTTAGACGATTGGCTCGAGTGTAAAGAAAGCTAAGTGTAGTGGTACGAAGCATGAAGAGGTAGTGTAGTGGTACGAAGCATGAAGAGGTAGTGTAGTGGTACGAAGCATGAAGAGGTAGTGTAGTGGTACGAAGCATGAAGAGGTAGGATGGTCCATTTTCTGTTATGTTACCTTATATTTAACTCATGGGCCGGCAGACAATAAGTGAGATACAGTATCTTATATAATTTACATGTAATAGTTTCTCAAATTTGGAATCATTTTAAAGGTTAATAAATGTAATAAAAGTGTTTATTTATTCTAATAAAATATTTTTTCATCGTCTTCAACTTATCCAACCCAATATGTTCGTCATATAATTATTTTATTAGATGATTTTAGTTTTTAATTATACTTGATTAATCTACCTAGGTATCAAAAACACTTTTTATTGTTTATGGTTTTTTATAATTTGACTTAAATAATTTAAACACGCTTAAATTTGTCATCTTTCTCCATCTTCCCCTATATATTTATCTATTTCTCATTTTATTAACTGATAACCTAATATTAACTCTTGGCCGCTTCGGTGGCTGAACGGTCTAAGCCGCTACTCTTGCAATACGCTAGCCTGACGATGACTGGGAGATCATTGTTCGAATCTCGGTCGGGTGTGTGCTTAGGGTGGTTTTCAAAAATGATTTTTCACTCTCCCTCCACGAAAATGCGGGTAAACTTACTCTAAATATAACCTCCATCATCCCTAAAACCATTAGCGTAATTAGTACATACCGAACGGGTAGTAAGTCTTGGTGCAAAAAAAGTATATATATATATTAGCTTATGTCTATATTATATAAAATGATTGATATTTATATTTTGATGTACGGTACATGCCTGTATATCTATACTTATAAAATAACATGTCCTGACTGACTGACTGACTGACTGATTGACTGACTGACTGACTGACTGATTCATCATCGCCGAGCGCAAACTATCAAGGCTACAAGCATGAAATTCGGACTGTATATTCATTTTGTTATGTAGGCACCCACTAAGAAAGGATTTTAGAAAATTCCACCCCAAAGGGGTCAAAATAGGGGATGATAATAGGTATGATAATATGTATGAAAGTCCGTCATTTTGAAAGTTACATAAACAAAATTTTGTATTTCGGTTATTGACGTAAAACAAATAAATACGTGTTTCAGGAATTTTGGAAATTTTATTTAATAAGGGATGAAAAAGGGGGTGAAAGTTTCTATCGGACTTGCATTATTTTTGATCTGAGGTCAAGTTATGGTCATCAACGTAACGTAATATTTTAAATTAATCTGTAAATACATATGTATATTTTCGTATTTGTATATAATCAACTTCCACGCGAGCAAAGCCGCGGGCAACAGCTATCTAGTTATATATATATACGTGCGTGAGCCAGAGTTCACGAGCGCTATAAGCAGTTCTACTTTGTATTATTAGATACACTTTTCCTCCCCTATAGCTACACAAATGAGAAAGATAAAACTTTACCTAATGTCAGAGATATTGTTGACAATTTTAAAAAAACAATCAAGTTAAGAAGGTAAAAATGTCCTGTTTAAGTTATAACATCTAATAAAAGTACCAAGTGTTCCATTTGAATATAATTGGTAACATACAATCTCTATATGAACTCTTATCCAGGGGTGCACCCACGGGGGGAGGGGGAGTTGAAGGCCCTCCCCCAGAAAATTAAGAATATTACAAAAATATGATTAGCATTATGTTCTGCCAATCAATTATATTTTGTTTAGTTATATTTAATTTAAAACCAATAACTTTGTGCAGTAATTAGGGATTTTCAAAGGAATATTTTTTCTGTTGACTTTTAGCCCTACAGTAAATTTGCACTAAAATGAAAACTGGGCCCGTAATACCGTAATATTTTTTATAAATGGTTAAAATATTTACTCTTTGTACATAAAGTTTTGAAGTGGGTACAGTAATGGAAAGTATTATTTTAGAGCAATTATGTAAACACTATTGTATCATGAAAGGGGGAAGGTGCAGTTGATATTATTTATGCCCCCATCAACTGCAAATCCTGGGTGTGAAGAAGAATGTGTAAACACAGACCTGTTAGCCAGTGGCGTACACAGTGACAGATGGTAGACCAAGGATCGGATTTTGGTACAAACTAGCTTAAATATTACCATTTGCATCCTTTGAAATAAAAAAAATTTCCCCCACTTTTTAGGTGACATTGCTGATTCTCTATATTTCTTATCCCTCTTACTTCGAATCAATTTTCCAAATATCACAGTAATTGAAATATATAATGGTGTAATTATGAAAATTATTCTGTAAAAAGCCCCCCCACCCCCAGCTCAAAATCGTGGGTGCGCCCCTGCTCTTACCTGTAACACATTTCATGGCCTTGTGGATACATACGAGAGAATCCAACAAAATGTAATCAAATTGATTTGTTACGTAGCTTTATCAATCTCCAACGAATAAGCAAGCAGCAGGTAATTTCGAAGCCATGGAAAAGAAGAAAGAAACTTCTGAGGCTTATGTAGGTTAGGTAGGCTTCTCCAACTTCTGAATAAGCTCTGTCATCAAGTTATTCTCGAACCATGATGCGTTATTATTATTTTCATATGGATCCCCTCTATCTTAAAGGTAAGACACAATAGACTGTATGTTTCTTCTCCTCTCCTTTCCTTGAAGGAGGAAAGCTGATAAAATAAGTTCTCCGAGTCTACAGCTACGATTCTTGAGTGGATATCTCACACACACATACACAGATACGAGTTATTTCTGTTTGCTTGTCGAATATTGGACTCGTCGGTGTAGAGGGATTTGCGCGGAAAAGCCTTCCTGCACGATTGCCAATAGAAAAGTCTCAGCAACAACACCCCTCCGCCCCTACCCCTCCGGGGGTCTTTAAGTCGTTTCAAATTGGGTTCGTAAAACCTGTGTTGAGAATGTTCGATAATAATAAATCGTGTATTTTCAAGCTCGGGTCGCTGATATGAAATATTTCAGTTGTAAGAAACAATGTCAACAATACTGACGAGGAAGGTAGCGATATGTCTTACGGACACCTTGGAGGAATCTGGTTTGAGTCCCGGGGCTGGGGATACCATCTATGTTAAGCCAATTAACAAGGGTTGTTTCTTACATCACGTCCTATTTCCTACACGGAATATAATAATTTCCATTTGATTTCCCTTTAATAAGGTGCTGGGCAACAGTCGAGGCCGCACTGACGACAAGTACACAAGTACCTGACATGTCAACATTATCTCACATATAATTAAACTCTAAATCTGTCTGCACGTTCGATTCCGTCTGTTTGTTTCCAATCAGCTCAAGGACTAATCATTGGATCGAGACGGGACTTTTTCTGTTGTACCATCACGCTGGGTAACAATATACCATCACGCTTGGTAACAATATACCATCACGCTTGGTTAACAATATACCATCACGCTGGGTAACAATATACCATCACGCTGGGTAACAATATACCATCACGCTGGGTAACAATATACCATCACGCTATCTCATCAGTGAGCGGAGAAGTCTAAAAAAACCCAACCCTCATTGTGGTTATATTTGCGTTTAAATTTCTAGTAATTCAAATATATAAACTTTTAATGTAGAAATCTTCATTATAAGTGTTCTTGACAACAAAGGGTGGGGAATATCTCATACCTCTTACAAATCTCCTTGTCAACAAGAATGTCCTGAAGATAATAATAATAACAATAATAATAATAATAATAATAATAACAATAATAATAATATGTTTTCAGTCTATTTATAAGGTCAATAGTGTTCCCATAGCAAATAAAAAATAAACACAAGTAAACTGTCCCCTGTAGTTTGATATAATTTTACATAGGTAGTTCCAGGTTTATTTTCATGCGTAGCTCTTAACTATCAAACAGTTACCTGCTTAGGTGGCCACATGGTCTAAGGCGTCACTCTCGTGTTGGACAAGACTTTCAATAACAGGGAGATCGGGGTTCAAATTCCGGTCGGTTGTACTGAGGGTGATTTTTCCTAAATGTTTTCCCACTCTTCCTCCACGCAAATTCAGGTACACTTCCTCTAAATGCAACCTTTCTCTTCCCTAAATCATTAGCGTAATTAGTACATAGGCGTATAACCTGGACAGATGGTAAGACGTGGTGCTAAAATCATCATAACGTACATTGCACAATTCATAGTTGAAATACAACGATTTATATTGAAAGGTGGTGTATTGTGGTGTGGTGTGGTGTGGTGTGGTGTAATAGTATATCATGAATACGACTTTAATTGCTCATTGCAACAGTTTGTCTACTGTGAGATAGTCATTGTTAGAGCGCTTGCTAAATATAGGTATGCCTTTAGTTATTTTATGGTTTTGCCTGTAAATGATGTTTATTTATTTTTATTTATTAGATAGTTAATATAATTTTTTTTGTGTTCACTGCAACAACGCCTCCACGTGGGAGAGCCACTTTTAGCGTGCTTGCATTATTGTCTTAAATTTAGATATGTTTTCAGTCATTTTATGTTGCTGTTTGTGAATTATGTCAATTTAGTTCTGTTTCCTTCTACTAAATCAACAGCACAATTTTATTAGGTATGATAGTATTTAGTGCCTATTTCAATTTACTTCATGTTTGTTTCTTAGATAGTGAATCTATATTATAAATCTAAATTTGTATGCCAATTCAAATTCTGTGTAGTTTTTATGGGTAGTATAAAAATAAGGCTCCAAATAATTAATTTTTAGAATGGTTATTGCCAGTAATCTAAAAACGTATGTCTACTCATCGGATCGAGACTGGACTCCTCTTGTTCGTATTATTTTTCAGGAACCATAGTAAGCTACATACCATCACTATGGTTAAAATAGACAAGCTACATACCATCACTATGGTTAAAATAGACAAGCTACATACCATCACTATGGTTAAAATAGACAAGCTACATACCATCACTATGGTTAAAATAGACAAGCTACATACCATCACTATGGTTAAAATAG
>CABFVZ010003662.1:9065-43918 GCA_902151445.1 Timema monikensis | reverse complement strand
ACAGTAGTGGTTACTAGCCCCTAGTTTGACAGTAGTGGTTACTAGCCCCCAGTTTGACAGTAGTGGTTACTATCCCCTAGTTTGACAGTAGTGGTTACTAGCCCCCAGTTTGACAGTCATAGTTACTAGCCCCTAGTTTGACAGTAGTGGTTACTAGCCCCCAGTTTGACAGTAGTGGTTACTAGCCCCCAGTTTTACAGTAGTGGTTACTAGCCCCCAGTTTGACAGTAGTGGTTATTAGCTCCTAGTTTGACAGTAGTGGTTACTAGCCCCTAGTTTGACAGTAGTGGTTACTAGCTCCTAGTTTGACATTAGTGGTTACTAGCTCCTAGTTTGACATTAGTGGTTACTAGCCCCCAGTTTGACAGTCATAGTTACTAGCCCCTAGTTTGACAGTAGTGGTTACTAGCCCCTAGTTTGACAGTAGTGGTTACTAGCCCCTAGTTTGACAGTAGTGGTTACTAGCCCCCAGTTTGACATTAGTGGTTACTAGCCCCCAGTTTGACAGTAGTGGTTACTAGCCCCCAGTTTGACAGTAGTGGTTACTAGCCCCCAGTTTGACAGTAGTGGTTACTAGCCCCCAGTTTGACAGTAGTGGTTACTAGCCCCCAGTTTGACAGTAGTGGTTACTAGCCCCCAGTTTGACAGTAGTGGTTACTAGCCCCCAGTTTGACAGTAGTGGTTACTAGCCCCCAGTTTGACAGTAGTGGTTACTAGCCCCCAGTTTGACAGTAGTGGTTACTAGCCCCCAGTTTGACAGTAGTGGTTACTAGCCCCCAGTTTGACAGTAGTGGTTACTAGCCCCCAGTTTGACAGTAGTGGTTACTAGCCCCCAGTTTGACAGTAGTGGTTACTAGCCCCCAGTTTGACAGTAGTGGTTACTAGCCCCCAGTTTGACAGTAGTGGTTACTAGCCCCCAGTTTGACAGTAGTGGTTACTAGCCCCCAGTTTGACAGTAGTGGTTACTAGCCCCCAGTTTGACAGTAGTGGTTACTAGCCCCCAGTTTGACAGTAGTGGTTACTAGCCCCCAGTTTGACAGTAGTGGTTACTAGCCCCCAGTTTGACAGTAGTGGTTACTAGCCCCCAGTTTGACAGTAGTGGTTACTAGCCCCTAGTTTGACGGTCCTGTACCCGGAGGCGCTAAGCCCCCTCTCTCCAATATAGTGGAATGGGGAATATTTGATTTATGACTGCGATGCACCAAACAGACACCCACCCAGCCCTTTATCGCCCTCCCAGGGCTTGCCAGAGCAACACATACATCGAACATTAATTTTCCTGTCTTCGGGAAAGTACACCACGACGAACAAAAGATTATCCCTTATCATTCTCTCTCTCTATTCTCGGGATTTTCTTCATTTCATCTTCTTAGTTTTTGGTCGTTTGTTTGAGTAAATTTAGTTGCAAAACTTGGGAAACTTTCTTATAATATCAAACCAACAGGACGCTATTCTTGAAACATATGGGCGGTAGTGTTCCTTCATGAATAAAGAGTTTATTTAGTTTTTTAAACGAAATCACCTTAAATTTAAAAATTACATATTTCGTGGTAAGATTTTATATTAAAAAACATATACTTAATAGTTTGGTAACAAAATTTAATGAAAACGTTAATATTATATAATCAACATTTTGAAGATATTCTCTGTAGAAACAAAATAATAGTTTTTTAGTCAATTTTGTTACCATAAATTAATATGTTTAAAATACAATCAAACCGATTTATTTATGTTAACCTAAATAAAGAATTTTAATCCCTAAGCTCAATTGATAATACACTCATTAAAACATATGTTCACTATACATGTTTTTCAAATCTATGGTGAGAAATTTGATGATATAATTTACTGGCCTGGTTTTAATATTTAACGAATTCATTTCTGGTTTATATAACAAATAACTTACAAAGATATGTGGCGTCACTTATTTTTACGCTGCCAACTTTTTTTTTATATTAAAAGCTTGTTTTTTTGACTAATTAACGGATACAACTTTTCAACATAAGTTTGATGGTTTCACTATGGATATAATAAAACTGTAAATCTGTTTGTAGGCTCGATTCCATTTGTTTGTTTGCTTCCAGTAAACTCAAAAAGTACACTTTAGATCTAAATGGGACTATTTCTGTTGTACTCCTCATTGTTCAAAATACAGGTTAAGAAATGTGTGACCACAATATCTCATCATCGCGCGAAGTAGTGTCCAAAAGACCGACTGTTAGTGTGGTTAAATATGCCTCTTAAATTTGTAACAATTCAAATATATTAATCTTATCTGTAAGACTCCTTGGAAACGAGGGTTTCGGAAAGATCAACAAATCAACACTACAAGTATCTTTGGAAATGAAGGCTTTGGCAAGATCAACAAACCAAATATAAGTCTCCTTGGCAACGAGTGTTTTGGAAAGATCAACAAACCAAATATAAGTCTCCTTGGCAACGAGTGCTTTGGAAAGATCAACAAACCAAATATAAGTCTCCTTGTAAACGAGTGTTTTGGAAAGATCAACAAACCAAATATAAGTCTCCTTGTAAACGAGTGCTTTGGAAAGATCAACAAACCAAATATAAGTCTCCTTGTAAACGAGTGTTTTGGAAAGATCAACAAACCAAATATAAGTCTCCTTGGCAACGAGTGTTTTGGAAAGATCAACAAACCAAATATAAGTCCCCTCGGCAACGAGTGTTTTGGAAAGATCAACAAACCAAATATAAGTCTCCTTGGCAACGAGTGCTTTGGAAAGATCAACAAACCAACTATAAACCTCCTTGACAACAAATTTTTTGGAGATTTGTTTTCAGTCATTGTATGCATTCACATAAGATGGTAAATAGTTTTTTTCACAAATAAAAATACACATAAGTCCGTTCACCGTAGGAATTGTTTTCTGAAAGGCCTTTTTCGCTACCAGAAATCTATTGTATAGTAGGATATTGGTAGGAAAAAAGACCTTTCAGAGAGTAATTCCTACCGTGAATGGAATATAAGCTGTCCTCTCTCGTTCGGCTTTTGATCTACATAAATAGTGCTAGTTTTACATTCGTGCTTAACGCTTGATTAATAGTTAACAATGCATAACTTACAGTGCACAAATACAAGGATTTATATTTAAATGTAGTGGCCGAAGTCTAATAGTAAATAATGCATATGGCTTCTATTGTTCATACAACAATGTGTTCATGTAAAAGATACACTTTTAATTTGCTTACATTTGCGTCTTAAATTTAGGTATTTTCTTTAGTCATTTTAGATTGTTTCTTTGAAATTAGATTTAGTTTTGATTTTTGGATAGTAGGTAAATATCCATACACATAATAAGCTTTAAGGTTCGTATTAGATGGCAGGACTAATTTGCTTTGGTGGGTTGCCTATACGGCTTCTGAAAGTGCCTTAGTCATAATCATGAAATGTATTCCCGTGTCCTTTTACTATGCATCTTATTTTTATAAAGAGGAAAGATTTGTTTTTTTGTTTTTTATTTTAAATGGATAAACACAAAAACTACTGGACCGATTTTAAAAATTCTTTCACCAATATAAAGCTACATTATCAGCGAGTAACATAGGCTATATTTTATTTTGAAAATTTAATTTATTCCTCATAAAAATGTCGATAGTATATTATATAGTCGTTGGAAAAAAAAAGTTGTTGAAGGGAAAGTGGGGTTGGTGAAGGGGGCTGGAGGGTAGGGGTGAGTAAAGAGGAATGAGATGAAAATAGGAGGGAGGATAAAAAGAGGGAGGGGGGCTATACAGTGATGGTAGGACTGTATTAAAAAAAAATTAAGCAAAAGTTTTGTTTTTATATTGATATGATGGATGATTTGAAGCTTTGTTTTACTTTACAATATTTTTTTCACTGGGAAGGGGGCTAGTCATTATATATACATTTTTTCGTCTATTCACCTTCGTATGTTTTCGTGATTTTCTATTTTAAATATTTACAACATTTTCACACTTAAGAAACTTTTCGTAAAACACATAGAGCGTCTCGTGATCCACAGTTTGAAAAGCACTGTCTTGGACCTCTCGGCAGTACCGTGTCGTGAAGTTTTGCCAGGGTAAGCATTGTTAGGTTTATGTGCAGCTGTGAGCTTTCCTCACCCCTCGGTAGAGGAAACAACGAGAATATATTCCATTGCGAGATAGATAGAGTGGAGCCTATATGTGATTGGTCAAGTGGGGGAGAATGTATAATAGTTATAGTTCAACAGGCTGCGTTTACCCTGACAATACTCCACACCACGCCACTGCCACTTGGCCTCCAGACTGGGACCTTAAGATGAGCCCTATTGGCTGAGTCTTCAACTCTAAGGTTGGTTTGTTGTGCTTCCCATACATCAGGAGCTGGGCAGCTGGTTAGTGCTGACCGCACCATCTGTTCGGAAGTTCAGAAAGTGCGGTGCTATCCCGTTCTTTCCTCACTGAAATTCTACGACCAAACGCGAAAGAGCATACAATTTTTGCTGTAAAGCTATTTTCCCATACCTTCCAGGATTGTTTTACATGCACAGTCTTTACTTCCCCTTCTAAGGAAGATGCGCTGCAGGTTTTTATCGCTGTCTGTCGACCCCGGCTGGGTTTGAAACCACGAACATCGGGTCTTGAGGCAAGCGCCCCTGCCCCGAGAGCACGGGGCTATAATACTATACTTGTTCAAGAGAATATTGTAAATTCTATCACTCTAGACTCGCGACGAGTTCCACTATGGCTCATCTTATAAGATATGACCATAGTGTAATCGGTCAAGGTAAGACCGAGTGTACGCTTGGAGTAAAATCTCCCACTATATGATATTTCATATAAAGACGAAAGAAACCGGACTGAATGTAGAGTTCTTACGTTGAAAAGGTCGTGCACTTGAGTTTAATAGGTTGATTATTGGAGCTAGACATGAGGTTTTCTCGGCTCATGCGAGCCTTGTCGAACTTTCTCTCCATTCAATGGAACTAAAAACGACAAACCATCCTAATGGGGCAGCTATTGAACGAAACTCTTTACAGAACGAATATTTGGAACGTTTGTACAGTCTGTTTCAAGAGAATGCTGATATTTTTGCTCCAAGTATTCATTTTATTAACTAGATACATATCAAGCTCAGGAAAAATAAACTTTAACTTGCTTAAGCTTCATATCAATTTGAATGTTTAAAACAAGCCATGAATGTATCGTCTGTATTACACAGTTTTGTTTTTTCCACATATTTGGGGACTAGCTCCAACACACCTTAGTGTATTGTTTCATTATATTCTAATTTGGCTCTATCTACCTATTTCTACCTCTATCTATTTCATACAAAGGTTGATTTTGTATGTAAGATTATACTAACTTTAACTCTCTTCATCATATTTTGATCCGTTTTGGTGGCCGCGTGGTCTAAGACGCTACTATTTCAGTAGACTAGACTACTGATGATGATGAGATCAGGGTTCGAATCTCGGTTGGGTGTTCTGAGAGGATATTACAAAATGGTTTTCCATGCTCCCTCCACGCAAATGTGGGTACAACTCTTTTTAATATAATCTTCCTAATCCCTAGAAACATTATTATAATTCGTACATAAGCGTATAGCCCGACCGGGCAGTAAACGTGGTGATAAATAAAACACATTTTGGAATACATGTTAATCAATAGGTTGCTTCAATGTATTATAACTTGTATCCATATAACCATTTTTAATTGTATTACCATAGAATATGGTTTAAATATTAAATGATATTTGTAAACTTCAAATATCTGTACCAAGTAAAATTGTCAATGCATTGAGAGTAAAATGACGTGTTTGAATAGATTGCTCCAATTCCATTTGTTTAATACATTTTGGAATGTATATCTTCAAATGTTGGCTCATTTAAATAATTTGAATGAGATTGACGCCATATGCATAGGAAATAATTGGGAATCATCAAGTAGATTTCGGCAAAATAGATCACAAAGAATCAGATTTTTACTATTCGGCAAATATTAGGGGAAAAAGTAAGAACACAACATGACGGTACATCAATTATAAGTACTTATATAGGAAATACATTATATGAAATTTAAGTTAAATTTGGGATAGGCCTACTTACAAAACTTGTTAAGTGGTATGTTTGCCTGATACGCGTGGCAAGGCGGGGGTTGGATGTCACTTATTAGATACTTTCTAAATACATAGAGGGTTGAAACAAGGAGATGCATTTTCCCCGTTAGTGTTTAATCTAGACTTAGAGTAAGCTATTAGGATAATAAAAGAGAGTGGGGAACAGTTGACACTAAATGGTACAATACAGCTAATAGTATACACGGATTATTTAGCTTTGTTAGGTAATAGTAAGGAAGCTGTTGCAAGAAATGTACACATTTTATTAGAAAATAGGTTTAGAAGTGAGCTCTGAAAGACCTAGGTATATTATCACAAAGAGAACACAGATTGGGGACAATTATCTAGAGAATACAGCAAAAAAAATATCATTTGACAGGGTTAATGAGTTTAAATATTTAGGAACAATTTTAATTAACAATAACAATATTAGATTGGAAATTAGGAAAATAATAGAGTCATGAAATGAATGCCAATGCTTGGTTAGTAATATCTAGACATATCGCCTGCTATTAAGGAATGTAAAAATTAGAATATACAAAACAATAATTTTACAAGTTGTTTTCTATGGCTGTGAAACATGGAATCTTACCTTACGTGATGAAAACAAATTTAAGATGTTCGTAAACAAGGTGCTTATGAAGATATCTGGTCCACAAAGGGATGAGGCAACTGGGTAGTGGAGTAGGTTACATAATGATGAGAAACCGTATTCTTCACTAGACATTGTTAGTATAATCAAATCTCACAGAGTGCTGTGGGCAGGCCATGCAGCGTGAATGTAAGAATCTAGAACCATGTTCAGGGTACTGACTGGAAAACCTAATGAAAAAAGACCAATGGGAAGACTTAAACGTAGGGTGTAATGACGTGCACTGCATAGAACTACCTCAAGATAGGCATAGGAGACGTACTTCTGTAAGTGCAGCAATGAACTTTAATGTTCCTAGTGTCATAGAGAAGGTAAGTAATACTACATTTTGTAGTAAATTTGACAAAACAATTTGAAACGTGTTTCAATCTTATATTTCAATGCAAAGCTCTCCACTAAATTTTGCAATCTCCGTTATCCTTCAACAAACACATAGTAATTACATTTCATTTCTTGGCCATACTAGTCTGTCTACTGTACACCGAATGTTGCATTCAAGTTGAACAGTTTGTGACATAGCTATATTTCCTCTCCCCTCTCATTAGGCTCAGCCTCGACCAATGGGTGTATTACATCACTATTAGACCGGTTCATTGGACCTGACTATATTTATTACGCCGCTTACTGCCTTTTAGAACTTTGAGAAATGGTTCGTCACGCTAAGCAAGGCTTCTTGAACTCCCCAGGGAGAGAAAACTTTCCTTCCGTAGTTTATTCAACTTTAAAATACTGATTTAATTTTAGTAATAATACTTTAATAAAAGATGAATGACATTTCTATCAAGAGAAATAATTTCAAAGTCAAAACATGGAGTTTTATTTTAAGATCCGGTTCTAAGTTGAGAGCAACTAAATAAATATTATTATATGTGCCTATTCTTGAGTTTTGATACTACAGTCAAGTCCAAAGGACGTCTAAAACATTCGAAATATCCAACCATTTTCATGAGTATCTAGGCAGCTGGCACACAAATAAACAACCTCAAAAAACAAAACATTTTATATTATATGTAAAACACAACATACACATTAAATACAAACATAAAAATTCAAACACAAAATATAAAAACTTGGAAAAATTTGCATACGAAGATTGAAGACTTGTGGTTTAATAAAGATCGTTAATTTAGGTTTTAAATGAGTACAAACTCAAAAAAATTAACAATGATTAGGCTTCGAACTATCTAAATAACTTCTAAAATTGGAAGTAAATGTTTTTTTTTTTAACCATTGAGTGAAACACGAGTTTGATGAGGAATCATGGTGGACTAGAACTATCCAGTTCCTTCTGTACTACTTAGCACCGATAACGAACGATTCTTCAAAATACTATCGAGTATAACAACAGTCCTAACTGTATATAAGACACTTCCTCATGCCTAAGCACCAAGGCCTAGCATTTATCTTCTAGATCTAAATCATATATATATATATATATTACTATCCTAGCTGGTGGGCCAGCAGGCTAAAAGTCAGGCTCATCTAATAAGTATAAGTTAAGACTTAAATATGGTTATTTAAAGAATTCATAAGATATCATTTCAAATTTAATAATTTATAAAGGTGATTACTAACGAAAGATTCATCTACGACTGAAAGACACTGGACAAGTTATTTATAATTTTGGAATATCAATTAACTTATAACAAAATTTCATAAGATTTGAAATATTTCATTGACTCATAATCAGTGAATCTAAAAGAGTCAAATGGTCAAACTATGCTTAATAACATATTAAAAACTACAATAAAAGCGTAGTTTGATATAAGGATGAAAAATATACAACTTCTTTAAAACAACAAGTTAAAATAAGGTTAACATCTCCAATCAAAAGTTTGATTACAATATATATAAAGTGAAAGTTAATTTAATCTAATGAAAAAGTTGAGTTATGTCTAAATCTTATCTGAACTCAACGGCCCATTACTCATTTCTGGCAATCCAGCTCAGATGGAGAATTCTGGAAGCTTATTATCCAACATGTTTCGGTACTTCAGTATCGTACCATATTCAATGGAAAGTCGTCGTTGGTTGAAACACGATGTGTCTACACGACTAGAAGATTATTTAGATAGTTTTTCTAAAGTGTCATCTAGTAGGGTTTGATGGTGGCAGGGAGGTTTGTGTTTGAGTCCCCGTCAGGTGTACTGAGACTTGGTGTTGTTGTAAGACGAGCCCTTCCAGCCACGGCCCCACTGGAACTTCTTCCATGCCAACCTTTCCATGAGCACAAACTTATATCCTGGGAGGACAAGCTTACTTCTCTAACATTGTCGAGCAGGATCTTTCAGTCAAAGAAAGTCCAGGAGAGAACTACCCGGCAGCCCTCGCCACCGAGCTATTAAACTGCATATCACCTCGACCACGACCGTTGGATCCAGCCCGCCGATAACAAGTCTATCTTCTTGATGGTTGACTGCTAAACTAGAATGGTACATTTCTACTCTAAAAAGAATATTGTGAAGAGGCTCGGCTTTCGCTTTAAAGGCTAGCATAATCTGATTGAGCTGGTGAATCTAGTTGAAAACTAGTTATTTCACAAAGTTCGGGTAGTAAACAACCAATCAAACAAACACACTGTTCAGAGTTAACTTGTCAGCAGAGAGAGTGAGAAAATTAAACCAAAATATCTTGTTTTATGAATGACAGTTATATAACATGTGTAGAGGTTATTATTAATAAACAGGTTACGTTTCAACTACATCCGTTTACAAGAATTCATTCAGTTGAGCCTTCTCACCTGGATACGAAAAATGAACCTGAGGGTCTTAACCCCAGATGTAATTTTTATATAATATTGGAGAGCCGAGAGAATAAATTTGATGGAGAAAATGGATTTAGCTTCTTAGCTGATATTTGTTCATTTTCTCCTTTACTAACTGATTTAGTAGCTATTATCTGTCCCTGATTCACTTTACTACCCCCGATCTATTTGTTGATGCCTCACGTGTTTCTAGCCATCTGCGATAGCCACATTTTTACATTAATAAGGTAGGAGTGATGAGGCATGATTTAGAATTATTATTCCCTCATTTGCCTGAAGGTAAAAGGGAAATCAATTTATTAATATTTTATTTCACTTTAAACTCAACAATCGAGTCAGTAGCAAAACAAATAAAAGATAATTTTTTTATTACCGCATCTTACTACCCGGTTGAGCAATAAGCTTATTTAATAACTACGCTAATGGTTTCAGGTATTAGGAAGGTTATATTTATAGGAATCGTACCCACATTTGCATGTAGGAGGAGTGGAAAACCATTTTGGAATACCTACCTCCAGTACACCCAACCGAGTTCTGAACTTCGATATCCCCATCATTGGCAGTTTAGTATAACACGAGAGTAGCGCGTTAGATCATGCGGCCACCGAAACGGGTAAAAGATAGTTACTCTCACTTTTTAATCGCCCACTAATAAGGATTTAATTCTATATTACAATCACTTTATTTAAAAATATATAAAAATCACTACATTTATAAAAACTGGTAGTTAATTTCCGATAGACAGTTACACATTTAGGCTAAAAAAAAAGCTTTAAACCATAACAATAGTTTGTTGAGTTTTAAAAATATTTTCATATAAAATTAGTGGTATATTAGTTTTTAAAAATAGTTTAAAATTAAATCCTTGGCTGTGTTCAGAAGGCTGTGTTCAGAAGGCTGTGTTCAGAAGGCTGTGTTCAGAAGGCTGTGTTCAGAAGGCTGTGTTCAGAAGGCTGACGGTGAAAGAATTTTAACCAATCGTTATCCTTCGTTATCAACCAAAATAGACTAAAAAAAAGACGCGTAGCTTTATTGCGGAAACAGCTATACTTCGTAAATAAGTATCATTTTAGCCTTTTATATAATTTTTAACTTTGAATCCTCTATAATTCTAAAATTGGAATATGTAAAGATTTATTTGAAAATATCTTTAACAAAATACTCGCTCTTATTGCTAATGCTTATTTCCCGCGCGTTGGTTATAACAGAGATAGAAGCAAACAACTGTTTACAACGAATAGTCTTTAATTTTGTTCGAGCTTTTATCAGAGAATTACTTTCAACCAAACAAAGGCTTGTAGCTAAATAATGACTAATATACGTTACAGTTGTCGGTGTGTCTATTTGTTATTACTTTACTATTTTAACTGTATCAACCAGATTTCGTTAAATTTACTCGCACAAAATATCATGCTTGGTACAGTCCAGTTTTAGTAGGAATAACCTTCCTTATCTCACAGATAAAAAATAACTAGATCTACTTTCGCATATTCAGACATCAAGTCATGTGATCTTCAGATGTCACTTTTATAGATATTGTAAACAACTTTCAGATAACATTGATAAAATAGTAAATGTTATTAATGCTGGCCACAAAAAACTTTTTTGTATATTCGAGCAGGCCCATAAACTTTTATTGTTACTATTATTACTAAGTGTCTTGTCTTACGATTGGTCCATTCCTTTTGTCAGTGAACTTAGACCGCCAATGCACCCTGTCCTCTGCCCCCTCCTTAAGCTCCCAGAATTTTCTTCTTTCCTTCAAAGTCACCCAATATTCGAATCATCCTTCTTCCTAAGCTTCTCTTTCCCTCAACCTTTCCTTTTATTTCGTCGTACAGAAGACAGTTCCTCCTAAGGATGTGTCTGATTCAGTTTGATTTGTACTGAATAATCATATCCAAAATGGTCAAGTATACTCCAGTACTACATTTCAAAGCTCTCCAAGTATTTATTTTCCATCTTACTGAGAATCCACGTTTCTGCTCCATACAACGCGATACTCCAAATGGAGCATTTCATCAGTTTCTTCCTCAGTTTCAAACTCAACTGGCTGGTCAGCATTAACCTCTTCTTGTTGAAAGCTTCCTTGGCTATGGCAATCCTCGACCTAATTTATTTTGTGCAGTAAGCATCCTTTGTCAGCATTATCCACAATGACAGCAGCTCCCAGTGGCTCACGAACAACACTTTGTCCTGTTGGGATGCCATTGTTGCACGGAGGGAGTGGCCGAGGCCAAGTGTCACATCTTAATTGAGTCGATTGTCCAAAGTTTCAAACAATGGCCGGTAATGTCTCATCAGGTGAGAATGCGTGATGTGGCAGGCAATGAGTGTCTTCAGGTATTGCAATTGTTTTACTATCGGGACGTGGTCAGACGATCTGGTATTGCAGCCATTGAACCCCAGGATCGCCATTGTCATTGTAATTACCATCAACGTGATCACGTACAGCATCAGGGAAACTGTGGCCGTTAGCAAGCTGCTTGCACTTCAAGAGATGACCACAAATGGCAATCATTTCACTTGAAGGAAACAAAGAACTGACTCACAATGATCGATCATACCAATACGCTCATCCAAGCATTGTTCTTATTGGCTTATGAGTCATTTTAAATATAAGGTAAACACACATTTAAACAACGTGATTCGTAATTAAATAAATAGAAGGGCACTAATAACTTTTGGTAATATTTAACATGGGGCACTTTCGAGACACAATGTGGTGCCAAAATGTCAGACTTTCACACTACTAGCCACACGTGAACTACTTCCTAGCCACAGTCAAGCCACTAGGCCACTTCAGTTCTATGGTGGTGTAGAAGATGCTATCACTTATTAGCCACAGTCAAGCCACTAGGCCACTTCAGTTCTATGGTGGTGTAGAAGATGCTATCACTTATTAGCCACAGTCAAGCCACTAGGCCACTTCAGTTCTATGGTGGTGTAGAAGATGCTATCACTTATTAGCCACAGTCAAGCCACTAGGCCACTTCAGTTCTATGGTGGTGTAGAAGATGCTATCACTTATTAGCCACAGTCAAGCCACTAGGCCACTTCAGTTCTATGGTGGTGTAGAAGATGCTATCACTTATTAGCCACAGTCAAGCCACTAGGCCACTTCAGTTCTATGGTGGTGTAGAAGATGCTATCACTTATTAGCCACAGTCAAGCCACTAGGCCACTTCAGTTCTATGGTGGTGTAGAAGATGCTATCACTTATTAGCCACAGTCAAGCCACTAGGCCACTTCAGTTCTATGGTGGTGTAGAAGATGCTATCACTTATTAGCCACAGTCAAGCCACTAGGCCACTTCAGTTCTATGGTGGTGTAGAAGATGCTATCACTTATTAGCCACAGTCAAGCCACTAGGCCACTTCAGTTCTATGGTGGTGTAGAAGATGCTATCACTTATTAGCCACAGTCAAGCCACTAGGCCACTTCAGTTCTATGGTGGTGTAGAAGATGCTATCACTTATTAGCCACAGTCAAGCCGCTATGTTACTTCAGTTCTATGGTGGTGTAGAAGATGCTATCACTTATTAGCCACAGTCAAGCCACTATATTACTTCAGTGCTATGGTGGTGTAGAAGATGCTATCACTTATTAGCCACAGTCAAGCCACTATATTACTTCAGTGCTATGGTGGTGTAGAAGATGCTATCACTTATTAGCCACAGTCAAGCCACTATGTTACTTCAGTGCTATGGTGGTGTAGAAGATGCTATCACTTATTAGCCACAGTCAAGCCACTATATTACTTCAGTGCTATGGTGGTGTAGAAGATGCTATCTTTTATTAGCCACAGTCAAGCCACTATATTACTTCAGTGCTATGGTGGTGTAGAAGATGCTATCACTTATTAGCCACAGTCAAGCGGTAATATGGCAAGTCCAATACACCAGTCTCGCAAAGTAAATAAAAATAACAATAAACGTTGGAGGCTCACGTCAGCCCGTGTCCCAAATAATTAATCATACCACACTTAAAATTTATATGTGCTTGGAATTATGGGCTACCCACACCATTGAACATGCGGTTTAAGACGTCATTCACACAATATTTGTATCAGTCCAAACTATGGCTAGCTTATGTAATTAACTACTTATTATTATTATTATTATTATTATTATTATCACCGCATCTTACTACCCGTTCAGGATATAAGCACTTACGCTAATGTGTAATGTTAGAGTGATTTTGAAATGAAATGGAGGACATAGAGTTTAGCGTAGGATCCGAACTACGGCGGATACCTGGCATTCTCCACATTCACAAGTTGTGATTAGTACACGTCTTGTCAGAGGTGAAGGAAGGGTTTGGTAATCAGATAAATCTGTGCCAGGACCGAGGATTGAACCCCAGACCCCCCAGAACAGATGTATCACCTTACCCCTAGACCGCCGGGTCACCCATTTACTTAGTAATTTTCCGGTATTTCAGTTGCACGAATATGTGGTCATGATGTACAACGCGTCAGGGTTTAAATATAAATGAGAACGCCTAGAGTACTGTACATTGAGATTTGCCTTTTTACCCATATAAAGTTTAAGCTTTTCTCCTTGATTTATTAGTTTTAAAGTCACCCACACCAGTGGTCAAACATTCTAAGGCATCAGGATCACAACATATAATTTTTTAAAATACACCTTAGGTACATACTTTGAGATTTCACTGAGTACAAATGTAAAGTTTCAGATTTTTATGTTTCTTGTTTTGGGCGCTACCCACACCACTGGTCACGTAATTTAAGGCGTTTGACTCCCTACATATTTGGTAAAAGCAATGGGAAAATACGCCAGTGATAAAAACACAACTATTTTCTTAGGTACCGCGGTACGCAAGTCTATTCCAACTTTTAGGTTCTTTCTTGGGCTTAGAGATTTCTATGCTAGAGGTCACGCAGTCTAAGGTGTATGGATCGCATTATTTAAAATTAAAAAACCACCTGTGTACAGTGTGCAATGTTCTAAATATTTCACTTTCCATAATTTTTTGTTCTGGATCCATCCGCGGTACTCTCCACGTGGTTTAAGGCATCACACTCGTAATGTGTGTAAAAGTAACAAAAATACTCCAAGGTGCGCACCCTAAGGTGTCCTTAAGTACGTAAGCTCATGTCAATTTTAACCTTTATATTTTTGTTGGTCTTTAAACTACGTGGAATGGTGTTAATGCGGTGACGTCACACTTGGAATGGATGTAAGATTAACCTGGTTGTTGATATAAACAATAATAAAGCTGAACTGTACGGCACATAATGATTAATGAGGTTTCGCATTTACATACGCAAGGTTTCAGCGTTCTGGTTTTCTTGGTTTCGGAGCTATCTACAAAGTGGTCACGTGGCTAGAGGCATCGGGCTCACAATATGTTTTTTTTAAATGCACTAATAAAAACACGGAAACGCTCAAGATTTACTTCCTAATATTTGTTAGAATAAGTTTATAAAGTTTCACCTCTAAATGTTTCTTGGTGTTAACAACCCGCACTGATGATAGTGCAGTCTTGAGTGTTAAACTGTGAACAGCTCTCTTTCAATGGGTGGAGTCATTTGTTTGTCTGAAAACATAATTATTAATGTCTATAATTGTTTAGTGAAGGACGGGCTTCGAACATGCGTCCTCCACGTCCTGCTGCGAGAATCGGTTGGCTATATAAGGCAGGGGAAGGCTGGAGTCAGGACTTGTCGGATACACCACCAATGTTTGTTTACCCACTAATGTTAATACGAAACAACAAATCAAACTATGCATTAAACTCTCCCTGGATTTGAAGTTGAAAACAAATGAATACTACATTCAACCAGGGCCACCCTTAGTAGACGTAGGGGCCTGGGTAAACTTAGTTTTTGGTAACCCCAATTTCATGCTTGATTACCCCCTCAACCCCAAAAATAAATAAAACTTAATTTTTGTTTAATACTATTACAGTGGATTGCACCCATATACCAACTTTCAGCCGTATATAAGATATCAGGAAAATGCCCTTAAAGTAAATACAATTGTTATATGTATTGTTAGAAGCCGTGTTTTTTTTTTACATATAAGGGTTGATTTCTCCCCAAAAACTGTATAGGGTGCCTACTACACAAGTGTGCAAGAAAAAATTTCCCACTCCATCTAGTTTTTACTTTCTCGCTATTTTACAGGTGGAGAAAGTATTGTGATCGTCAAAGAAATCTAACTCGAGATTTCGATTAATTTCGACGTTTCATGACCATCCGAATCCGAACAAGTGGTGTTTGCAATGCTGTCTTTCTGTGTGTCTTTTTAACCCCAACATTAAGAGTAGTTGATTAAAGTGCGAAAAGAAATAAAAATAGATTTTCTCAAAATTGGCTCTAACGGCTTTGATTAAAATTAGTATATAGGTGCTAATTAAGATTAACAAATAGAATGTTTATTTTAATTTTCCCATGAAAATGAATATAGGGTACTTTACCAAAGTGGAAATTTCCGTATCTCCGCAACTATTTGAGATACTAAATAGCTTATCGTTGCAAAATTGTAGTAGGCCAAATATTAAAAATAAAAACTTTTATTTGAAATATATTTATATAAACCCAATAGTTTCGGAGATATGGGCATCTTATTTATACAATTTTGTCAGCTTTAGTTGTAAAGAGATACTACTTAACTTTTAACGCAATAATTCTCTAAAGCCAAGGAGTAAGTAAATAAGTAAGTCTCTTAAAAGTGCATGTTATTTTTCCTTTAACCTCTAGTGGAAATGTTTGTACAGCAATAATCTCTCTCATTTTTAGACTCAATATTTATCTATTTTATTGGTCAACATTTATACATGAGGAATTTAATAGCAATGCGATGACCTGAAGATGTACAACCCCCAATAAAATGTCGAAACATTTAACCGGAAGTTGTAATTTTAATGCAAAGTGTTGAACCTTGGGGACCCAATATCAATATTTTTTATTGGTCAAAATTTACAAATGAAGACGTTAATTCTTTAAAAATAAAATTATAAAATTTAAAACCAGGAATTGAATATGATTTACATAACTATACCGCAACATTTGTTCAGGTTTGCTCGTGTTTATTATATGGCTTACATAATATATTACGAGCTATGAGTATATATCTCCATGTTTAAACAATAGAGCGAGAAAGTCCGTGCGGAGTTCCGTGCCATTTATTTTCCTCTATCACCTAAGTAAACGCAGGGCCCTCCAAATCACGGGGCCCTGTTCGTCCGCACCTTTCGCACACCCCTAAGGGCGGCCCTGCACTCAATACTACATTAATCCACGGAGAATAATCCTTGTTTACCTGGTTCAATGCGTCATCTCGCAATAGATATAAACATAAAACGCTTAAGTGCTCATCCCCAACGTAAAGTTTAAATGTTGTGGGTGTATCAGTTTTGGATCTGTTGCGTTTATACACACATTCTATGTTATTGATGTGATACCACACGAGGGGAGTGTTAGTGTGAATCCTCTTACTTACATCCTGGTTGTTCCTCTATTATGCAGGTAACTAACTACCTTTGAAAGGTAATGAAGCAATGAGGCCGGGAGATCGTGATGGACACAGGAAGTGCATATGTTTGCACACATTGCTTGCCATGTGTGGGCGTACACGATACTCAGCATTCCTTGTATTGGTGACAATGGCGGCCTCTCAATAAACATTACCCACGAGGAATACTGACTAAACATAGTAACAACAATTTATTGTAGACTTGAATCGTGACTGCTAATACTAAACTGGCCTTTTGTACAAACCACAATGTTTAATACATTTTTCCATTAGAATCATTTTGGTACACCATTATTTTGAGTAAATATTTATATTATATTTGTTTAAAATTTTCCACTATGTTTAAAATGTTACTGTGGTAACCATTTTTCCGTAAATATTTGTATCATAATAATTTTAATACACAATTAAATATAATAAATATTTATATTTAATTTATTCTTAAATCAGCAATATGTTTGAACATATTTATATCTTGATCACTAATGTTATCACAATAAGTTTTGTTAATAATAACTAGTATGCATATACCATAATTATTTTTAAAATTTAATTATGTTTAGTAAATGATTTCGATATATATTTAATAATCCATTAATTTTTATAAATGTTTATATTACCTATACTAATTTTTAATACGCCACTTTATTTTATAGGAATTTTTGCACCTAGCATTGATATTAGTCTTAATTCAATACTTTGCGTATAACCCGAACGGGTAGTAAGACGCGGTGCTAATAATAATAATTAATTCAATAATATTCAATTTATTAAAATACTCTCAGCAATAATCTATTCAGTAAACATTATAGAAACAATGTTGTATTAACCGTTTGAATTATTGATCTTTGTTTAACATAAATTGTTCCATTTAATTGTTGATGTGAATAGTTTGATTAATACAGCGAGTCCTACCTTGGTGAAATGGCTATTATCAATATCACGTGCACACTCAAGAGATTAATATCAACTACCTCTCTGTTTATAAATTATCTTTTGAGAACATTTGAGACACTTCTAGCAAACTAAACAGTTACCAGTGAATAAAGGGCTTGCACCACTGATCTAAATATAGTGTGGTAGTGTAACGCCTGTATGGAAAGCAAAATTATTATTTCAAGTGTTTCTAAATTAATTTAGCATGGAAATAAATTTCAAGTTAAAAGTAACATTTTAATGTCCTAAGAAATTATTTCGCCCCCCTGGGGGTCAAAATCTGCAATTTGAGAATTGCTGTGCTAAACAATATAGTAAAACATATGTTCAATATATGTTGAATATATGTTTTACTAAATGGTTTCAAACTCTATATTATGTAGCCACGAATCAAACCCTGACCTCATTGGCACCAGTTAACCAGACAAGACGATCTAGAGAAATCAGAAAAAGACAGAAAACTTAATTTAGTAAATATTTGATATTAAAAAACCGGAAGTTAGTGAAGGCCAGGGAAGACAAGAATTGTTGAATGTTAGGGAAAATGACTAATCATACAATATTATGGGAATAAGAAACTTAAATGTTAGAGCTGTTGATTGTTAGCGAAATCAAGAATCGTAGTTGACTCGAAAAAACTACAAATAGGACGAGAAATGTTTCCAATCGAGAGGAGTGCTTTTTGTTTAGGACAGAAAATAACGAAATGGAAGGAAACAAAAGAAATAAATAAATTGAACTGCCTCTAGCATTTTGTGCATTGCCAGTATTGAAAACAACGAATCAAATACTAAGTTAAATAAACTAACATCAAATATAGACAAAACACTACAAGATCTGTGAGCTTGTTGACAAGGGAAATGGATGGTTTTATTAGATAGAAAGCCCTGGTTTCACTTTGTATGCAGTGTTGAAAGTCGTAAGTTGGGATGTTTGAAGACTGCTTGCCAAAATGTCGCGAGGAGAGTTTGGTGGCGCCACAACTAATTTACACAAATATGCAATTTAACCTGGCACAACACATTCACACAAATATTAACACTTTAGAAGAAATACAAAAATATGGATTTTAAAAATATGGCGTACATATTTTCTCTTTGGTGATGACTAAAAACTTTTTATTCAAACTTTTTTACCTTATATTTTTTAAATATTAGGTTTTATAATTTATTTGTGTTATAGCTAAACAAAACAGTAAAAAAGTTATCGTATTTATACAGTTACATCTATTTTAATTTCGTTCCTCACACTAGCTCAAGTAGCTCAATTTAATTAATTTAATGGATGAGAGGGGGTGTAGAACAAGGGATTAGAAGAATTTGGAGGAAATGTACATGCATAAGCTTGGAGGGAAAGTAAAAAATAATCGACGAGAGGAATTGTGTTTGGATTGCAGTAGAGTTTACAGGGAGTGTTTTTAACTTCTGTATACCCAACTGAGATTCGAACCTTAACCTTTTCATCACAATCAAGCCAAACTAATTGAGTTTTTAAGAAAAAATATACACAATTATTTATATTTAAAAAAACCTAGCAGATACCCATTTTGTCAAATTATTTCAGAGAGTTTTAAAATCTATCATATTAAAAGAAAAAAATGGTAATCAGTAAGTTACCCTTCAATGAAACACATGCATACCATTTCAGAGATATCCATTTTAAACAGAATATTTATAGCTATATGTCATCTAAATATCAAGTTTGAGCCAATATATAGAACTTTTTTGGATCTATGACCAGCGACAGAGAGATATGCATATGGAGATGATAAGTGTGTATTGCACTGCTGTACAGTGTTATGAATACACTCACAAGATATGCCTGTACAGCGGTATGAATACACTCACAAGAGATGTTTGTACAGTGGTATGAATACACTCACATGTGGGTGTGATTTTTACCCGTTTGTATTCATAACCTCTAGATAAAGACTTTAATCCGAAAGCTCAAGAAGCGTAGTAAAGATTCTTCTCAAAAGTCAAGCACCCTAAACGACTTCATTCTAATAATATTGAAGGTACTGTGGTAATTAATACCTTATACTTTATCGTAGTCCCTTGGAGAGAGAAAATGTTATGATCGTCAAAAAAATGTAATTTAAGATTATGTTAATGTTTCATGATCCTTGAACCCGAAAAAAGTGGTTTTGTAAATATGATCTCTCTATTACTAGGTCTGAAGTCGTAACCATTAAACCATAGGGATAAAACTTATTGTACCTATAGGATTTTAATAAGTTTACATAGAGTTTTTAGATTATTTATATAACCCTGAAACTAAGCATAGTTTACTTAAAAGTGATAAAAGATAAGTTGATTTTATCACACTTGGCTCTAATGATTTTAAATAAGGTTATTACACGTATCGTATCAACATTACAAACAAAATGGTGTGTCAACCAACAGGCACATACACCTCGGCGAAGACAGTAACTAGACTTATTGGTCGATATATTGCTGAAACTTTGCAATGGAGTCCTTACAGAGCACGAAAGCAAGGTGTCCTTAAATAAATAAATCCCAGATATGCATCGTGGCCAAGACCTCAAGGATATAGTTAGGATATAGGACTATCCCAATATACTTCTTCTGCAAAATAATCTCCTTTCGTGGTTCCAAGAGAAAGCTATTCTATCTCCAAATATGAATCAGCTGATAAAATTAACGACTGTATCTTAGATCATTTAGAAGCGCTATCCCGCACTTAAATGTCCATAGACAATACCCTGTCTAATTTTTGAATTCTCTTAATCAATTCTGTTTACCCTGTCACGCTCTTCAATTAAAATTCGAGCACCCATCGTTTTGCTGCGTAATTTGAACTCATCTAAACTGTGTGATAAGACCCATTTACAGGTAAACAATCTGCAACACTTTATCTTAGAGGCGACTGTCATGACAGGTTACACTGCAGGAAAACGGGCCATGATACAAAGAACACACGTGATTCCATCAGACCTGCCCTTACAGTTTAAATCCATTCAGTTTCCAAACAAGGTTTGCCATGAGATGACCTTCAACACAGCACAAGGACAAACCCTGAAGGAGACAGACGTTGATCTCCGTGGCAAGTGTTCTCACAAGGACAAACCCTGAAGGAGACAGACGTTGATCTCCGTGGCAAGTGTTCTCACAAGGACAAACCCTGAAGGAGGCAGACGTTGATCTCCGTGGCAAGTGTTCTCACAAGGACAAACCCTGAAGGAGACAGACGTTGATCTCCGTGGTAAGTGTTCTCACAAGGACAAACCCTGAAGGAGACAGACGTTGATCTCCGTGGTAAGTGTTCTCACAAGGACAAACCCTGAAGGAGGCAGACGTTGATCTCCGTGGTAAGTGTTCTCACATGTGGTGTGTTCCTGTGATAGTTCCAGAAGCAACCTGTAAATTCTCGCTCCTGGGGATATAACCACTAACCTCGTTTACAAAGAGGCCTTGCCTTAAATGTTGTCACCTTCTTTCCTACAATTATTACAATATTCCGTTTTTCTTAAAACAGAAATAATTACATCACATTAAATGTTTGGATTCTGAAGATACATCTTTTATCAACATCAAAGTTTTCATCACAGTAATCTTTACACAATACGTTGTGTGATTTTTTCTCTGTACGGGAAATAAAAAACTAGGGCGTATAAATGTTATTGTTGTAATGAACATGTTTTTAAAACCAACATTAAAGCGAGGGAAGCTGCGGGCAAATGCTAGTAGGTAATATACTTCTTGAGATAATTTGTACGGTAATGTCCTAACACTTATTATCTAAAGCTATCTCTGGTTGGGGTTTTACCTTTTCCACACCACACCAAACCCCCACAGTATTATTCTATGATATAACATTCTTATAACAAACACAGCGGTGACCTTTCTAGTAGGCGGATCCCTTAAAGTGTAAGTGTATTTTAAAAATGTAAGTGCATGAGAGGGTGTAATGAGGTGGATTGGATAGAAGTAGCTCAAGATAGGGATAGGGTGTAATGAGGTGGACTGGATGGAATTAGCTCAAGATAGGGATAGGTTGTGTAATACTGTATTTTAAGTGGGACAACGAATTTTCTAGCTCCTTATTTTAAATGCACTTATAATCAAGGTTCAAGCCATAGAAGATTTTTTTAAATTTATTCAGAATAAAGCTTTGTTGCGTCTTAATACCCATCCAAGCTACACACATTATTATTGTTGCTGCGGGCTAGGGATGGGCTGCGAAATCGGGTTAAAATTTCAGAATAGTGTCCTTACGGGCGTTTCCCACTTTTTTTAAGCAAATTAGAGTTAATTTTCTATAAATAATGCCTTTCTCGCCATTATAATTATATCTGCGCTATAGAATGATTTTAGTAGGAAAATCAACAGATGTTGGTAACTAAAGTTACTAAAACAGTATTAATATATTCATACATCAAGTCATGTTATCTGTAGTTGTCACTTTTGATAGATATGATCAGCATCTATAAAATAACACAAATAATATTTTAAAATGTTGAAAACGCTATCCGTGAAGAAATATGTTTGAATTTTTTAAACTGTACTAAAATCAGGATATACTATGTAAACATAAATTGCATTATTAATTTCGTATCAAAACCGATTTTTTCAAAAATTAAATTTTCAGTGTTAGACAAATTAAACCACACAAGCTTTCTCATATTGCCTTTTATGGTTTCGAATATAATTTTCAAAAAAGGGTTCTTAATATATTCTCCATAAGTATATTTCCTCATAAAAACAAACACATAATTTTGTTAGTCACAGTAATCAATGGCTATATATAGATTTTAAACAACATTGTTAAAATATATTCAACAAAATTCAAATTTCCGAAAATAAATTGGCTTTAAATTATCTTAATCTATTTGTTATTTGTTAAAATAGGAAATCATTCTTATTTATGATGAAAAACTATTCATACATGTCCATTTTGAATTCAATCTTCAATGTCAAATTTCAAAATACTCTAATTTTCTATAATTTAGATTAAAAAAGATGTATTGTTATTGATATGTAAAATAGTCTAAGAGTAAAGTAAAAATAGTCCAACTAGTAAAATAATACTAATTTTGAAACAAATCGTTGCAGCTACTTTCGAAAATAAATATATTAAAAAAAAATCATTCATAAATCAGAATTAAAAAAAAACTATATAACTATTTAGAATACAATCAACTTAATAGACCCCCAATTTGAACCAAATCACTAAAGCCGTTTTTTAAATATTGAAATTTAAAAAAAAAGTCTTCAGTAAGCTACCCATAAATGAGTTTTCACCCCAAAAATAAGTATTAAGTGTTATTTGTCATACCAACATCTCTCGAGATACTCATTTGAAACAAACACGTTAAGGCCATTTTTTAAATATTTCAAGTTAAAAAAAAAGTTATATGTACTCTACTAATAAATGAGTTTTTACCCCAAAAAATCAGCAGGCCTACACATTGTTACTTTTAATGTCCTACACGCCCAAGAGTCACATTTGTAACCTATTCATTTTAGCCATTTGTAAAATATTTAAATAGTTTGAAAAATTAGTTATTAGTAAAATACCCTTTAATTTTGTACCCCAAAAACAAATGTACATTATTTGTCATACCACACAATCTATAGATATACATTCTGATCAAAATCGTAAGAGCTAATTTCGAAATAATTAAAATTTTCAAAAATTTCCCATCAACAAACTATCTACTAGACAGGTACAATATATTCCATTCCATCACTATTTGTTTTAGCCATCTATTGTATATCTAAATGTTCTCATTAGTGAGTACTTAATATCCGGCCAACTCACTATTTCTAGAGTAATGAACCATTGTTAGACGTAAAGTGAGGTCAATGGCCTGTTCATTTAGTAGGGAAAGAACTCTTCCATACAATAAGGTTCAGCCCTCACCTGTCAATAGGGATGAGTAAAAATACACGCGGGGGTGCATCACGCTTGGTGCACTCGAGGGGGTAGCTTAGGGGTGCAATGACCCCACGCGTATAGAATCACCCTCTTGGGAATACAATAGTGTTATAGCTGGCTACTACAGACTGAATATATCGAGTGTTAAGGAATACAATCTCTTCTAGATTTTCTTGTTTAAAACTTAATTGTAAAGGACACAGTTTGGCGTATTATACAATATTATATATTTGTTTGTTTTATGACTTATTTCAAAACTGGTGTATTACAAGTCTGAAAACAAAAAATAAAACTGTTAGTTATAAAGACAAACGTCAACTCTTAGGTTCACTTTTTTGACACTTTAACTTTCTTTTATTAGAAGTTTATTTAAGAAATAATCAAACCATTATACATTTAACACTTGGCCTGAAGATTTAAATACATAAATTATTTACTGTAAAACTCAATGTTGTAGCTATTTTATCGATTACAATTATTACCTAACGTCTCATAGTTTAAGGTTTTCGTTTATCCTGTAAGTAGAAAGCTTACCTCGAGTTTTTCACTACGGCACTGCTTCTAAGCTATGGCCTATTCTATCAAGATAAACGAGGTGTATATTCGAATCAGGAGTAACGGTACGATCTAAATCAACATTGTATTTGTTCTATTTTCTTTAGACATAAGAGATTCTGAATATTTTCATCCAGTACAAGTGCCACATATCAACCTGGATAGATCAGTTGATAGAGCGATGATGAGCTATATCAAGAGATGAAACCTGGATAGATCAGTTGATAGAGCGATGGTGAGCTATATCAAGAGATGAGAACCTGGATAGATCAGTTGATAGAGCGATGGTGAGCTATATCAAGAGATGAAACCTGGATAGATCAGTTGATAGAGCGATGATGAGCTATATCAAGAGATGAAACCTGGATAGATCAGTTGATAGAGCGATGGTGAGCTATATCAAGAGATGAGAACCTGGATAGATCAGTTGATAGAGTGATGGTGAGCTATATCAAGAGATGAAACCTGGATAGATCAGTTGATAGAGCGATGATGAGCTATATCAAGAGATGAATTCTGGATAGATCAGTTGATAGAGCGATGGTGAGCTATATCAAGAGATGAGAACCTGGATAGATCAGTTGATAGAGCGATGATGAGCTATATCAAGAGATGAAACCTGGATAGATCAGTTGATAGAGCGATGATGAGCTATATCAAGAGATGAAACCTGGATAAATCAGTTGATAGAGCGATGATGAGCTATATCAAGAGATGAAAACCTGGATAAATCAGTTGATAGAGCGATGATGAGCTATATCAAGAGATGAAACCTGGATAGATCAGTTGATAGAGCGATGATGAGCTATATCAAGAGATGAGAACCTGGATAGATCAGTTGATAGAGCGATGATGAGCTATATCTAAAGGGTAGCTTTAAAATCAGTGCACAGGCCAACATTTTATCTCTAAAATAACGCCTTATTAGAATAAATCGTATCAAGCTGTTACTCCTATAATAATTGTCGGTGTTGTTTGAAAGAGTCCCCGAGGGACCCTGAGGTCCCCGCTGCTCTGTAACGCGTGATTGCGCATCTCAATGAAGGTTTCTCTCGGTCTCACCACCTGCATTCCCTCCCCCACCCTCTCCACGGACTGCGGAGCGGATGCAGATGTGGTTAATGTATGCACGGCTGCCAGCCCCCGCGTCTCAAGATGGAATACCAACATAACAACAACAAAAAAACCTTTCAAAGGGTTATCCACCATTAGGTATAACGTCTAACACCTGGAAAATTGTTTGGCTCTTGTTTTTTAAATAAGTATTTAGTCGGTATGAAAAGGCTGTGATAATAGGCGGGCGATGGCGGGTGATGTGATGAAGTGGTCGGGTCGAGTGGACAAGGTGTCTATCGACCAGCGGCAGTGTTTTGTCTGTCATTGGTTCAAGTCGCGCGTTTCTAAAACAAGTGAAGCAGACACAGCCGGAAGACTGCACGGCTTGTCTCATACACTCATTAGATACGAGTTTTATTGAGGGGAGAAACTATCTATTGTTTGTCTTCTTTTTGGAACTAAACCAAGGATTTCAGAGCTTTCATTTCTTCTGTCACCGACACGGGAGTGTAAATTACACGGTGGATTGCTCAGTAGAATAAAAAGAAACATTCCTCTAGATTTCATAGATACGTTGTACAAGAATGTTATTACCACTCTCGAGCACCAGATAATTGTTGCACTGACTGAACTGCACGGTGGCTTGAAGAGTGTCTGTCGTGGCAGAGAACACTGACGGTGGGATATTGCGATAGTAGACTACTAACGACTAGTTTAAACAAGACAAGGAGTGTTTGTAGCAGAGAGACCTGTAGATCGGATACGGTACGAGGATGGAGAGACTGATCCCAAACATAAGGGCATGGAGGGTTTACCTGCAGTAGCTCTTCTAACAATAAACACATATACTGCAGACCATGGGTTTACCTGCAGTAGCTATTCTATCAATAAACACACTCACTGCAGATAATGGGTATACCTGCAGTAGCTCTCCTAACAATAAACACACTCACGGCAGATAATGGGTATACCTGCAGTAGCTCTCCTAACAATAAACACACTCACTGCAGATAATGGGTATACCTGCAGTAGCTCTCCTAACAATAAACACACTCACTGCAGATAATGGGTATACCTGCAGTAACTCTCCTAACAATAAACACACTCACTGCAGACCATGGGTTTACCTGCAGTAGCTCTCCTAACAATAAACACACTCACTGCAGACCATGGGTATACCTGCAGTAGCTCTCCTAACAATAAACACACTCACTGCAGACCATGGGTTTACCTGCAGTGCCATTCATACTCGTTTCTAATAAAAGTCCAAATAAACGAGCCCATTGCCTCCTACCGTCATTTACGAACTTGCTGTCCATCACTCCTCATCCTGGGGATGGGGTGGACGGTCACTAAGTAGAAACGGGCGGTGAGTGTCAACTTGAACATCAAGTTGGGCACCACATTAAAATTTCTAACAACGGGCGTAATTGGACATCACTAAAGTTGAATTTAATTACCAATGAGCACGAAAGAAGCACAACAAGATGGGATGATCATAAATACAAAGAGATGTTCGAAAAAATGTTTTGGGCTATCTTGAAATCACAATAATTCCGGTAATTTGACCGGTACAAACGCTGAATTTCAGGGCACATAGGAAAACAAGCATAGCACAATCGACTGTATGAATTCGAACCTATTTGAAATAGATGGCGGGTAAACTCGATGTACTTTACTTCAAAACCAAACATTCCCATCCGGTTGTCACGCTGGAATAAAGAGAACACCATTGTAGCCTTGGGTGGGAACAACACTGGCTCAAGTTCGAGTTACCGCGTCCTCCAGATTTAACTAACGGTCTTTCAATCAAGTAAGTTAACCAACAACATATCAAAATGTTGGGAGTTGCTAAGGAATATGTTAAAACGTGTTAATTAGGGTTATTGCCATCAAGGTATACAAAAAGGCGGCAAACAAGTTAATCTCTCTGAAGTATTAATAATGAAATCCTAAAATAAATCTTACTACTAGAGTCCAAGCGCAAAATACCCCCCCTACTCATGGATAGAAGAAGGAGATAGATAATTGGTGGACCTTTATTCTTCATAACAACTTTACATTATTACAATATCAAAGTTAGCAAATATAAACATTTCTTATAAAAATGAAGACAAAACAATCAGATACTGCCGCGAAAAAAGGTCACTTTCTTTATTAGGATGATATCAACTTTTTTAACATTGCCTTATGATTATATTTTTAAGAAACGACTTAAGGCGGGGTGCTAGTGAGCGTGAGTTTAGGGCAGTATTTTTGCAGTTTTTATAGCACAAACATCTTTTGGCCAAAATAAATCAAATATTTCTTCTATAGAATCATAGAGTTTTGTTTTCTGCACATGCTATTCTCAACAGTTGTTGAATATCTGTATGAGTATGGTGGCATTTGGTGACAAACCCTTCTCTTTATTTAAAAAGTTTGTCACCAAATGCTGCCATGCTAATGACAGATATTCAACAACTGTTGAGATTAGTATGTGCAGAAAACTAAACTCTATGATTCTATAGAAGACATATTTAATTTATTTTGGCCAAAAGATGTTTGTGCTATAAAAACTGCAAAATGAATGCACTAAACTCGTGCTCACTAACACCCCGCCTTAAGTCCAAGAGTCGTAGGAATTGGTAGGGTAGTGGACTTTAAGTAATCACCAACATTTGAATGGAAATAATAGCAATTAGCAATGATTCTAGCATATAGGTCGTGATGCTATGGTCTATTACCTCAGCTGCATTTACGTTGCCTCAAACTGTATTATTATTATTATTATTATTATTAGCACCGCGTCTTACTACCCGTTCGGGTTATACTCACTTACGCTAATGTGTAATGGTAGGTTGATTGTGAGATGAAATCAGTTTTTATAGCACAAACATCTTTTGGCCAAAATAAATCAAATATTTCTTCTATAGAATCATAGAGTTTTGTTTTCTGCACATGCTATTCTCAACAGTTGTTGAATATCTGTATGAGTATGGTGGCATTTGGTGACAAACCCTTCTCTTTATTTAAAAAGTTTGTCACCAAATGCTGCCATGCTAATGACAGATATTCAACAACTGTTGAGATTAGTATGTGCAGAAAACTAAACTCTATGATTCTATAGAAGACATATTTAATTTATTTTGGCCAAAAGATGTTTGTGCTATAAAAACTGCAAAATGAATGCACTAAACTCGTGCTCACTAACACCCCGCCTTAAGTCCAAGAGTCGTAGGAATTGGTAGGGTAGTGGACTTTAAGTAATCACCAACATTTGAATGGAAATAATAGCAATTAGCAATGATTCTAGCATATAGGTCGTGATGCTATGGTCTATTACCTCAGCTGCATTTACGTTGCCTCAAACTGTATTATTATTATTATTATTATTATTAGCACCGCGTCTTACTACCCGTTCGGGTTATACTCACTTACGCTAATGTGTAATGGTAGGTTGATTGTGAGATGAAATGAAGGACCTACAGTTTAACGTGGAATCCAAACCACGGTGGAGGCCTGGCATCTCATAATGTAAACTAATTATGCCTAGCTGAATTATTTTTCATAATTTTAATTTCTTACTACTGTAAATAATAATTAATTCATCCACATATTCAGTGTGACACAAATTATATTCCAATTTTGTATGTAAACTTTTTAATCCTTTGATTATTTACTGAGATAATTGAAATTATTATAAAAATGCTAGATTTTAGTCCGATCTGCAACAGGTTTATTGTAATATTAACCAACCTATAAAACCTAGACTTCAATTGATAAACGTATGCAATATTAAGCTTTGTTTGTAAAAAAAAGTATATTTATTTCGTAAGAATGGGTAGAGTTATAGTTCCATTAAATTAATTATACAATTTTATAGACAAGAGCCACGTTCAATAATTGGCTTGGCTGGAAGTTAGATATCAACCATGTCCAAGGTTTGACCTTGTAAATAGTAACAGAGATCACCAGTTTAACTGGTAACTGTCCCGTCTCATACTATAGGAGATGCCGGGTCTACAGGGACCGAATCGATTGTTGGTAAAGGTAAGAAACATACAATCCCTGTTAAACTGTCACACGGTTTATATCTCATTTTATCACTGATAAGCAGTTCCATTTCGGAGGCCCTGTTTAGTATTTAAGTACCCAAGGATCATTATTATACTGCCTATTTTTGAGTTTATCTTGTGTGGCAGTAATCTTACTCCTGATGGCGTAAAACAATTTAAAAACTCTACTGAATAGCAGCATTTCCCCGCTCATCTCTGCAGTCGACTGAGCTCACACTGGTGTTACAATGGGCTTCTCCTTCAAAATACTAAATACTTCCTCATTTATTTGAGCAGTTTCATCATTTCACAGACATAGAAATATCAGTTGGACTCATCCTATTTACAAATGTTTCTTAAAGTACAGAGCTGCGTGTCAATATTTACTCTGGCACTTCCATTTTCTATCACTCAATTGCATTGGACATAAATAGAATTTACTGTCGATTTACCATACATTTTGCTTAACTTGATAATTTTAAACTTTACCCATAGCGGACAGTATTTAATACTTGAGTGGACGATTACTTTCCTCTGCCCATGAGGAAGTCGCCACTGATATCTTTCCAAAACATTTCTTCTTGAGCTATTGCCTATAGTATTTCGATCAGTTTTCTTCTCTTGATGAATGAAATACCTCTCACCGTATTTTCCATTTAAAAAGTGACTTTAAGAAGTCGACATACATTATATTTATCCTGATTTACACGAGCGTGGGTAGGTAGGGTAGGCAAGGGGGAGGTAGGGTAGGCAAGGGGGAGGTAGGGTAGGCAAGGGGGAGGTAGGGTAGGCAAGGGGGAGGTAAGACGCACACAAGAAAGAATGAGTATAAAAGGTGTGCACTTCATCACTTTTCTTTCATCGTTCGCTAATCGCCCACCCCCTCCTCCGCCCCGGGGCCCCGTATCTGCCCCAGCTTTCCATGTTTAAAAACAGTTTCCCCCCTTTTATCAAATTGTAGCAGCCAACTACCTTCTCCGTCTCCACTTATTTAAGGCAAACCGTTTCTTTTTCGCTGCATCTTTTAGAAGATAATTTACTTCACAAAATGTATGTGGGGGTGAAATATGCGGTCGACCTATAATCGAGGCTGCTGAACCCGACATAGCCGTGATTTATGTTATTCGAGGAGGCCTTGCTGTGAATTTCCTGTCGAGTGGAGGTGAAATACTGGCCCTAGCTTCGCCTGGCTTCGTTACGAGTGTGTGAGTGTGTGAAGAGGTCTTACTGTGAATTTCCTGTCGAGTAGAGCTGAGATAGTGGCGCTGGCTTTGTTACCAGTGTGTGAGTGTGTGAAGAGATCTTGCTGTGAATTTACTGTCGAGTAGAGCTGGGATAGTGGCCCTGGCTTTGTTACCAGTGTGTGAGTGTGTGAAGAGATCTTGCTGTGAATTTACTGTCGAGTGGAGGTGAAATACTGGCTTCTCCTGGCTTCGTTACCAGTGTTTTCATCTATACTGTACGTGAATTGCCGCAGTTCTGTGATTAGGATTTTGGGAGAGGAAATGAATTATAGCATTACTTAAACAAATTAAGTCATTGGTTATTTCAAGTTATTTAAGGAGGTGTTGTTAAAATTTGAACCGATAGTGTGACGTCGGAAATTGATCTAGTAGTGTGATGTTGTTAATACTTGATCCAGTAGTGCGATGTTTTACCATTTGTTCCAATAGTGTGATGTTGTTACCATTTGAGCCAGTAGTGTGATGTTGTTACCATTTGACCCAGTAGTATGATGTTGTTACCATTTGATACAGTAGTGTGACGCTGCAGTACGGGAGCTGGTCACATGAACTCATGATTGACTCTTGACTCAACAAAGTTTCCACATTAAATGTTAATATAATATATATGTTTATTTATTAGTGTGAATAACAAACTTTCCCGTTGAATGTGCACTATGTTAACATTAGGTTGATTAACAAGCCAACTTAGAATAACTAAAACTAAGCAACAACCCTAATACCTGTATATCTGGGTGGAAAATAATGGCGGAATGTATATCTCCGAGGACTAGTCGGAGCCTCGCCCATTATAACAGAATAGTAGTAGATGTTTCAAAACTAGAAAATGAGTTGAGATGATTGAGAAATTATTATATGGGGTCTTCGAATTCATGGGAAATAATATCTTTTTATGGAATACTGGTGTAGGCCTACACATTATATTAAATGATCAAATAAAAAATGAAAACTCATGTAGTTCTAATACAATAAACACAATATAAATATAATCAAAACTTTAAAAAGTTTAATAAAATTTGAATTTTTATAGGTTGGAATTTTTCACTTCTTAAATTTGAATTATCATAGTTGAACATCTTGACTCATTTCTGCAAAAATTCATGGTACAGTAAACTACACTACCTTGACACACCATTGGATATACTAGCTCAATACTACAACAATCCCTTGTACAATAAACTACACTACCTTGACACACCATTGGATATACTAGCTCAATTCTGCAACAATCCCTTGTACAATAAACTACACTACCTTGACACACCATTGGATACACTAGCTCAATACTGCAACAATCTCTGGTACAGTAAACTACACTACCTTGACACACCATTGGATACACTAGCTCAATACTGCAACAATCTCTGGTACAGTAAACTACACTACCTTGACACACAATTGGATATACTAGCTCAATTCTGCAACAATCCCTTGTACAATAAACTACACTACCTTGACACACCATTGGATATACTAGCTCCATACTGCAACAATCTCTGGTACAGTAAACTACACTACCTTGACACACCATTGGATACACTAGCTCAATACTGCAACAATCTCTGGTACAGTAAACTACACTACCTTGACACACCATTGGATACACTAGCTCAATACTGCAACAATCTCTGGTACAGTAAACTACACTACCTTGACACACCATTGGATACACTAGCTCAATACTGCAACAATCTCTGGTACAGTAAACTACACTACCTTGACACACCATTGGATACACTAGCTCAATACTGCAACAATCTCTGGTACAGTAAACTACACTACCTTGACACACCATTGGATACACTAGCTCAATACTGCAACAATCTCTGGTACAGTAAACTACACTACCTTGACACACCATTGGATACACTAGCTCAATACTGCAACAATCTCTGGTACAGTAAACTACACTACCTTGACACACCATTGGATACACTAGCTCAATACTGCAACAATCTCTGGTACAGTAAACTACACTACCTTGACACACCATTGGATACACTAGCTCAATACTGCAACAATCTCTGGTACAGTAAACTACACTACCTTGACACACCATTGGATACACTAGCTCAATACTGCAACAATCTCTGGTACAGTAAACTACACTACCTTGACACACCATTGGATACACTAGCTCAATACTGCAACAATCTCTGGTACAGTAAACTACACTACCTTGACACACCATTGGATACACTAGCTCAATACTGCAACAATCTCTGGTACAGTAAACTACACTACCTTGACACACCATTGGATACACTAGCTCAATACTGCAACAATCTCTGGTACAGTAAACTACACTACCTTGACACACCATTGGATACACTAGCTCAATACTGCAACAATCTCTGGTACAGTAAACTACACTACCTTGACACACCATTGGATACACTAGCTCAATACTGCAACAATCTCTGGTACAGTAAACTACACTACCTTGACACACCATTGGATACACTAGCTCAATACTGCAACAATCTCTGGTACAGTAAACTACACTACCTTGACACACCATTGGATACACTAGCTCAATACTGCAACAATCTCTGGTACAGTAAACTACACTACCTTGACACACCATTGGATACACTAGCTCAATACTGCAACAATCTCTGGTACAGTAAACTACACTACCTTGACACACCATTGGATACACTAGCTCAATACTGCAACAATCTCTGGTACAGTAAACTACACTACCTTGACACACCATTGGATACACTAGCTCAATACTGCAACAATCTCTGGTACAGTAAACTACACTACCTTGACACACCATTGGATACACTAGCTCAATACTGCAACAATCTCTGGTACAGTAAACTACACTACCTTGACACACCATTGGATACACTAGCTCAATACTGCAACAATCTCTGGTACAGTAAACTACACTACCTTGACACACCATTGGATACACTAGCTCAATACTGCAACAATCTCTGGTACAGTAAACTACACTACCTTGACACACCATTGGATACACTAGCTCAATACTGCAACAATCTCTGGTACAGTAAACTACACTACCTTGACACACCATTGGATACACTAGCTCAATACTGCAACAATCTCTGGTACAGTAAACTACACTACCTTGACACACCATTGGATACACTAGCTCAATACTGCAACAATCTCTGGTACAGTAAACTACACTACCTTGACACACCATTGGATACACTAGCTCAATACTGCAACAATCTCTGGTACAGTAAACTACACTACCTTGACACACCATTGGATACACTAGCTCAATACTGCAACAATCTCTGGTACAACTTACGCGCTCAGCGAATTACAATCAGTAATTCCTCAAATTTAAACTGGATTCGACTGACCTCCCCTAACCAGTCTGGTTACATACATGTGAGTGTATGGGTCATATAGTTGAGTTTTAGGGACATATATGTGAGTGTGGGACATATATGTGAGAATGGGACATATGTGTGAATGTATGGAACACACAGGTGAATATATGGGACATAATATATAAATGTATGATAAACCAATATCACCCATAAATTTTCCACATCTTTAAGTTTTCCTTTATGTTAATTTCATTTAAAATATTATCTTTATAGTTGGCATCACTTAGAACAGAGAGGTAGCCAAATTAAAAAAAAAATATTGTTATGTTAAGAGAAGCGACGTCAAACTCGATTCTTCGAGACCTCAGTTTCCTTGATCCTTACCAGTATCGAAAGAATCGAGAATCGATCTTAATATTACGATTCTCTATAATTCGATTCGTAGCTCTCAATGAAAGTACTGGTTAACTAAGAAACTAGCAACATTCAGAACAAGTAGTGAACGAATATCTCTGATATTAGTTTATTTGCCGTTTTTTTCCCATTATATTTTGGTTTAGTTAACAACCATATTTGGTGAATTTAAAAGACTCGTGTCTTTGGCAGTTGTTTGTTAAACCTTTTCTTTAATTATTTGAAATACATGCTTTTTATTGTAGTTCCTAATTATTTTATTAATTTTTAAAATACGCTTTAATAATTAGTTAAAGGATCTTTTTTATTGTTCAAAAATTAACTTTTATATTTTTACAATTTTTAGGTTTTTTTTTTTTGCAATCCTATTAAATTATATATATATATATATAT